>PVIR01027345.1:0-23017 GCA_004026965.1 Petromus typicus
GAATAATATACCACCTGATAATCATGTTATAAAATATGATTATATTATTATAATATGATATGATCACATAATGTAATAATATATAACAAAATAACATATGATAATACCACATATTATAATGCATACTATATAATATATAACATATTAATATATAATACATAATAACAATGTGTTATAATATAATAATATATAATATTAAAATGTTTATCGTCTTTAGCCATAAGAGATATGCAATCAAAATTGTACTGAGATTCTATCTCACTCAATCAGAATGTCTATCATCAAAAATATGAAAAACGATAAGTGCCGGCAAAGGGATTCCACTACAATGATGATGGAAATATAATTAGTATAGTCACTGTGGAAGTCAGCATGAAGATTCATTTTAAAAACCTGAAAATCAGAATACTACATAAAACAGTTACATCACTTGATATATATTAAAAACAACAAAAGTAGCATGTGTAGAGTTCCTACATACCCATGTTTCTTTTTTCAAAATTATTTTTATTGGTACATTATGAATACACATGATAATCGCATTCAACATTGAGTTTGTACCAGAATATGACATGATTTGGTTTTCATTTTTTTCCCTTTTTTCCCTGCCTTGCATCCCTCGGCCCCCTATATATACAATCTTTTTTTTTTTCTTTTTTCTTTATTACTACCACATTCATTTTCCCTTCATTATTTACCCTTACACTCTTTTCTTTTAAATATTTCATACTTTGCAATATCAACTAAACATACTGCAACCCATTTACAACTTCATATTCTCATATCAGAGAAAAGATGATATTTACAGATCTGTGACCTGTTTTTGTAGCACAATTTGTAATAGTCTCCATTTTGAATGAGCCTAGGTGCCCATCAACAGATGAATGCATAAAGAAATTGTGGAATATTATTTAAGAGAACAAAATCATGTAATTAGCAGGAAAATAGATACAAATTGAGGTCTCGTCAAATGAAACAAACCTGGTACAGGAATATAATTTAAATTCTTACAATATTTGATAATTGTAACATTTAGCTTTCAAATTACTATAACCGAACCTTCACAGTTTTAACATTCACAAGCTCTATACGACATATTTTTTTTTTCTCTTTTTTTAGATAGGGTCTCGCTTTGTAGTTCAGGCTGGCCCTCAGCTCAGCCTCCAACTCACATCACAGCAATCCTCCTGCCTCTGCCTCCCGAGTGCTGGGATTACAGGCGTGAGCCACCACGCCTGGCACTGTGGTATGTGGTACTGGTTGCTGCTGGGCGTGAGTCTCCATGCCCAATATTGTATGTGGTTTACCAGGGATCGAACCCAGGCCCTTTTGCTTCCAAGACAGGCGCCAGAACCACTGAGCTAAATCCCCAGCCCATCTATACAACATTTTTGTTGCTATTTCCATTTCCAATTCATGATGAAGGCATTGAGGTTTAGGAAGAGTAAGTAAATACTAAGGATCAAGGCTTGTCGATGGCCAGTTCAGTTTAGGGGGCTTCAGACTTCTTTGAGACAAGGATAGCACTGAGGATTGAACACAGCCTCACACTGAGCTTCATTCTCAGACCAATTTTTATTTTCATACAGGGTCTCACTAAGTTGCCCACGATGAGCATGAATTTATAATCCTCTTCCTTTTTCTCCTGAAGTGCTAGATAACAGGTGTGTGCTCAGCACCCAGAGGAAAGCCTCAAATTAACTTTAATAAAGTGAAAAGATTGCACTGAATTTGATTTTTAGAAGGCAACAGTCCACGCAGTTCTAGCTCTGTATAGATCCATGTTTGCTCTTTAGTGGGCGTGAGACACCACGTAATTGAGACTATCCAATAGAGGCAGTTCTAAGTCTATTACTCTTTTAGCACTCACTGAATCCTTATGGGTACAGACAAGGAGAGTCCGCCTCCAGAGGCCGTGTCCCTATCCGTGCAGAATGTAAGATCAGCAGAGGGCAGCACAACCCTGAAAATGGAAACAGAATTCCAGTACTAGGTCGGCATTGCTGCTTCTATAAATGAGTTACGGCACAGACTCCTTAATTCAAGTCATGTACAAGCATGTGCAGACATATGTCCTCAGTAAGTAAGTAGAATTTAGTTTGGAATAATGGAGGTGAACCTTTCAATAATAACAAACAGCCCGGTGGAGCATGCATGCCATAGGTTTGCAACTAGTACTCTATAATTATTAGTATTCTAATTATTTTAGTGTAACACTTTTACCTAAAATAAAAGTACAGATCCAGATTAATGTTATAGAATCCAAAGAGAACTGAGTTTCTGTTTAAAGAAATCCTTATTATTTCATTGTCATGATTATTTCATAATCATCATTATTTCAATTACAATAAGAACAGTGAAGTTGGTTATTTTCTTCAAATAAATAGAAAAATCTTTTTACTAACAAGTTGATAGGTACTCATATTCAAAGCTAGCTTTCTTTTTCTTATAAATTTAAACACTTTTCCTTTCATTTTGTATCATCCAGGAATAATTTAAGATACAGAAAAATTATTTTTAACACTTAGTACTGGAGAACTCATTAACTTTATTAAGACAGATTTAAATCTTTAGAACAAAGTGTATTTTTGTTTCATTGTATTCTTTGTTATAGTGGTTTACTACAAAATACCTATACATAGATGTTTGTTTATCTTGGTGAGAGACCTATGAGTTCATTGTGGAGTATCCTGTCATACTCATAGTATTCACATGTGTTCTTCACAAACGATTGATGTTTCTGCAAAGGCCTAAGTGGAATCTTACAATGCACTCTTTTTGTGGCTGGCCTATTTTGCCTAGAACAATATTTATGAGATTAATACATGTTGTATCATGTATTAAGAGTTCCTATTTATCACAGAGGAATATATCTTTCTATGAATATATTACAATTTTTCTCTCATCTGTTGATTATTTGGGTTAGGGATCTTATTAGTCAAGTTGCCAGAAATATTCTGATGCGAAGATCATATTTTTTTTTTTTTGGACACACTTTATCGTATCTTTTTGGTAAATATCTAGAAGGAAAAACACTAGGTATTCTGTAGATTTTATTAGAACAACTAACTTTATTAGAAACTGCTTTGTTGTATTTGTAACTACTTTTGCAACTTTTCATTCCCATTAGAAATGCATTACAATTCCAGTTGTCTGATATTTCATAGACGCTTGTTATTATTAATTATTTTAATTTTGCCATTTCAGTGCATATTAGGAATATCCCACTATGTAGCAAAATTACACTAATTTTATTGGTAATTTATTAACTAATGTTATTATGAATCTTTTTACTTTAAATATTTTTAAGCTTCTTTGTGAAATATCTGTTCTAATAATTTATATTATTAACATACTTAAGGCTTATTTATATTTTTACTGAACTTCATGCTGTAGATATACTGTGTACATGCTTGCATATATTTTGGATTTTTAAAATATGAATTTTAGTTGAAATTTCTTTTAATTAAGTGCCTGTATATGTCTCTCTCTGAAATTTAAGGAACTCTAGAGGAAATAGCTTTTTCTTGCTAACTAGTGGAAAGTGATGATACAAACTAAAATGTTCTCACTCTAAGAAAATGCAGATCTTCAGCAATTCTCCACTGACTCCCCAGGGGAATTATCTACTGATGCAGTTGGACATTGATGTGTCTCTAGCATTAGCATGGCTACTGTATAATTCAGATTTCCCAAGTTAAGAGAACACTGCATCTTAGAGAAAAGTGTTTACAGTATCTAAAACTCATGAAGTAAAGCATAATGACTCATAGTTTAAAAAAAAAGAAAGAAAAGGAAAAAAAAAAAGTTTTTCTTAAAATAAGTATCTGTTTTCTCCAGAAGACAGTAAAAGAAATCTGTGCTTACATATAAAAAGTGCCAAAAACTTCAAGGGAAGAACTTGTTTTTTGCTTTGGTTTACTTAAGCCATCAAGTACTGAACGTTTATATAATCAAATCATTTTGTGCCAACATGTAAATATGATTTGAGATCTCTGTTGTCAGAATATTATTTAATTCCTTGTTGTACATACCCTGTAAAGTTAAAAAAAATAGGAGTCTACTTTTCAAATAAAACTATCAGATTATAATTTACTGTAGAACAATGACTTTTATAAATTTAGAATTATAACTGAATTTCTCATCCAATTCCTGTGACTAAGCCAAGAAGTAACCAAACAAGGGGGTCTGATTCCAGAGTTTGGACAAATGAAAGGTACATCCTGAATAGGTGGGAGTGGGCCCATGAGAATCTGCATGAGTCTTGTCAATTCATTTTAAACGAATGTTAAGCCATGTTTGAGAAATATTAGATTAAAAAGGAAGTGTGGTTAAAAGTAAAGATGCGCTTATTATATCCCATATCTCGAGCTGCTAGTCAAGGTTTTTCATTTGTCTCAAAGGATCTATAGCCCCACTTACAAAAACATCTTCAATTCCCATCTTCAGTCTTTTAATATGATAGTTCCACATTCCACAGTGTATTGCTAAATGAAAACACCAAACTAGTCCATCAAGTCTTATTATTTTCATCTGACCATTAATTTAACACTTGGTATATAGCAACCCTATTACTTTTAAACAATGAAGGAGAACCTCGTAAATTTCATTAACAATGTTGAAGTGTTCATTAATGGAACAGATATTTTGGATAATGTTGTCTCGGTGCTGGCTACTATACCAAATTCCTAAGGACTTGCTGGGTTATAAACGATAGAAATTTATTTCTCACAGTTCTGGAGGCCAGAAATTCCTTGATCCAGATGCCAACATGGTCCATTTATGATGAGGTTTCTCCTGTGGGTTGTACAGCTGCCTTTTTCTGGGTCCTTTTATGAAAGAACAAGGTAAGACGCCTTTCGGGCGTCTATTTTGTGAGGTTACTGACCTCGGTTACTGACCTCATTTAGGAAAGCTCCACCCACGTGGCCTGTCACCGCCTAGTGGACTCACCATCTATCCATAGCAATGAGGGTTAGGATTTCAGAATGTAAATTTTATACAGACATATTTAGTCTATTGCAAAGTCCATGACAAACTTTGACTTGACAGTGTTTGATGATAGGTTTTGTTTAAAAGTTTTAAAAAATTAATAGTATACAGAGTGAGACATTTTTAGAGAGTTGTAGGGAGAACAGAGAATGGGAAAAATGTGAACCAAAATGTGTCATGTAAACTGGGTGTGGTGGCTCACATCCTAGCATTCTGGAGACAGAAGTAGGAGAACTGCTGTAAGACTGAGGCTACCTTGGGCTACATAGTGAGCTCAGGACCAGCCTGAACTACAAAGTGAGACCCTGCCTCAAAAAAAAAAAAAAAAAAAAGGATGTGTCATTTACTGGTATAAGCCCTCAATGTTGAATGTGATCATAATGTACACACACACACAAACACACACACACAATGTATCAATAAAAATCGATTTTAAGAAGACAAGAAAATGTATGGACTGTAAAAAATAGTATATAGAATATACTCCAGACTTTCATATAACTTTCAGTTTCTTACCAGAAGTCAAATTGTCATAAACATAATTGTGATTTTATAAAAAGCATGGTATTTGTTCTTATAAGAAGTGGATTAAGTATATAAATGCAAACAACTGTTTTACTTTAGTATTAAGTAATGACTTTGAGAGGCTATGAGAAACCTAGGGATTTGTAACTTAAAGTTACTGTCATCAGACAAAATCCCACCAGCTAAAAGGTGTAGTCATTGTTCATCTGATCAACAACTTTATACAAGATTCTCTCAGAGAAGAAAAATAGCAACAGCATGAAAAGGTCCATGGGAGATTCAGTGGTTCTACCACAGGTGAACGGGCTTGGTACCCACTTTGAAAGGAAATGATAGCACCAATCTGAATATGAAATAAGTAAGAAACAATATCTGGCAAAGACAAAACTCAACAGTTCAAGGCTCAACAACTAAAAACAGGCTAAAAAATAACCCTCAAAAATTCTCCATGAAACCAATCAGTCCATCACTGCAGTAACAGCTCAATCTTTTCAGGCTACTATAAACTAAAATTATTTGAAAGAGTTTCCACTCTAGAAATGCAGGAAAAAATTGTGTATGTCCATTAGAAATTAACACAATAGGATAACTGGTTTTTTATAAGGCAAAGTTACTGTAGTTTCTCTTCTTCCTTAAACAATTGGAAAATAGACAAAATAGAGGAGACAACTGTATATGATTATGGACAATATGAAGTGCAGGACGGTTAATCTGGACTGAAAAGAAAAGAGTGTGTGTGTTGTGTCCCCATGTTTCTTTCTGGGGCCCACAGCAAAGTGAGCAGCAGTATGTGTGGAGTGTGGCACACTCTCTGGCTGGGGAGACAATCTGTCCCATTCAGGGAGGTGGCGATGGGGAGTTTGTAAGGTGGAGTGATGGAGAATTATAGTTATTAAAAAGAGATCAAAATCCCTGAAGAATATTCCCCTTACAATTTTTGATGAATGTTAACTGCATATTTGTACAACAGGAAAAAAGAAAACAAATGAGTATCAGGGAAAGAACAACTAGAAGAAAATGAAAATGCAACCCTTTCCACAGCTTGCAAAGGTCTGAGTGATGATGAAGTTTGAATGATGATTCCTAAATCTTGGACACAACCAAATGTCTATCAACTGGAGAATGGATAAAGAAGATGTGGTTCTTTTATAGAATGGAGTATTACTCTGCCATTAAAATTGATAAGATTGAGTCATTCATACTCAAATGGATGTACCTTGAGGACATCCTCATAAGTGAAATAAGTAGGTCACAGATGTGTAAATATCATATCTTTTCTCTGGTATGAGAAAATGAAGTTGTAAATGAGTTGTAGTATGTATAGTTGATATTGTGAAATAGAAAACATTTAAAAGAAAAGAGGGTGTAGGTGTAAACAATGAGGGGAAAAAGAATGTGATAGTAATAAAGAAAAAAGGAAACAAAGATTATGTAAATAGGGGTGGGGGAGTTGCAGGGTGGGGGAAAGGGGGAAAATGAGAATCAAGTTGTGTCATATTCTGGTACAAACTCTCAATGTTGAATATGATGATGATGAGTATTCATAATGTACCAATAAGATTAGAGAAAAAGAATAGAGAAACCCCATTAATATTCATGGCTTTAGTACAGAGGCCCAAAGGATCACAGCATGCACTAAGTTCAATTTTCTAAATCAATCCTACCATAGAGGCTATTCTAGACATTCCCTAATAAAGCATATAGGGAAATCTGAGAAAGATTAAGTGAGTACACTCGTACCTGCTTTCAAAAAAATAAGATAGAAGGAAAAGTATTTCATATGAAAATTTTGATCTACCTAATGAACTAAAAATATCAAAAATGATAAATATAAGAATGTTATTCCAAATTACTTATTAAAATATTTGTTCTGTAAAGCAAAATTGAATGTAATGCACTGTGGATTTTATGAAATCATTAGAAAAAAAGAAATTTTGTGAAATACTGTTGGAAGTTTCCCCATTATAGGTAGAAAAATAAATCATACTTTGAAGCAAACTATTCAAAGTTTAAAATTCATAGTATAAACTCTAATTAGTGAGATAATAAAATTTCATAGCTAATGACTCATAGGTGAGATAAAATAGTATACTAAAAATGAATATAAAAGTTGGAAAAACAAAAGAAAAAAGGAAAAGAGAAGTAGGGAGAAAAAAGACAAAAAAAACCCATAGTTAAATATAATAATGCTAAGTTATGTTAAATACAAATGATCTTACTGCTTGAACTCTAAGGTATAGATTGATTGTTAACTGATTAAATATGAATCAACTATACACTATCAATTATCAAAATCATTTTATTAGAGAGAGTCATGAAAGATACAGGCACACAAGCACTAGATATCAGAAAAGTTAAGTGGCAACACCATATCAGACAATGCGGATTTCAAGATAATGTGCACCAGACATAGAAAAGATACATCAATATTAAAAATTAAGTTTATCAAGACAGCCCAATAATTTCCAAAGTCTGTCAACTTAGTAGAAGAGTTTCAAAATACAAAAAAAAAAAAAAAAAGTATTTTCCCATGAACTAAAGGCGAACTAGAAATACAGTATACAAATGTATATGGCAGTTTGAACCTTTCTCTCTCAGCTGTTGACAGGACAAGTAGAATAAAAAGCAGGACACATAATAAATGAACAATGCTATCAACCACTTGGATCTAAGTGCCATGTATAAAATATTCATCTGAATGATGAATTAATGTAGATAGGTTAAAAAAGAATCTAGAATATTCCAGATATCACACATCATAGGTAGGTGCTTGACAGTCTCAATAAACAATACTGAATATACATTGTAACAAAATATAAAGTCCTGCATGCATAATATCCTAATATTTTAAAAGGAATCAAATATCTGTTGAACATCTGACATACTCATAGCACTTACTATATTACATATATTGGAAAATACTTTGGGAAGAGTGAACACAATCTATGGAATGATGCTAGTGTAGTACCTAAAAGGGCTATGATAAATTCCATTGCATTTATTCAAAAAAAGAAATAAAAACTAAATTCAAAATCTCAGAGTATACCTTAAGTAGTAAAAAGAAAAGAATACAATTTAAATTGAAAATTTAGGAAACAAATGAAAGATTGGTAATATGTTAACTTCTAAAAAATCAACAGAGAAACCAAAAAAGTGATTCTTTATAAAGATAAATAACAATAATCATCTAGATAGACAGAGTTAGAAGAATGATGAGCATGAGAATTGAAAGAGGGACATCATTATAATCCAATAGACATTCAGAAATAGAAAGTGAATATTTTAAGACCATACCACACCTCAGAAGTGTAAAAGACCACTGTAAAAAATTCAGCTCTGATGTTGTGACCAGTAACATCATTGCACACAAAGAGAAGACGTAAAATGTTTATTACTTAGGCAATGAGGTGTTTTAAGAGAACTATCTGAAAGTACTTTGAGAGCACAGTGAAAGGAGGTTGGCTGGCAGCTGTATCGTAGTCACCTGGCTGTGATGGGAAGTCCCTGGAGTCTGGTTTGACATTGCATTTGGCACAGAAGAAGGGAGAGTGAGGGCCTCATGCTGGTTTCCAAGACCTAGGACAGGACAGTTGGAAAGGGGGGAGGTTCAAAAGCTGTCAGCACTCAAGCAGGAAAGAAAGAGGCTGTTTCTTTTCATAGAAATCTATGGACCAATGTATGCCCCAAATGAACAAACGCAGTATTCAAATAATCAAAACTTAAATATAAGCAGCAAAAAATACAAATAGAATGTGTACAAGTGTGCCATCAATTTTGTAATGGAAATCCTCCCACAAAAAGAAGTCCAAGCCCAGATGGCCTCACTAGTAAATTCCATCAGATATTTTAGGAAGAAATAGTATTAATTTTATACATACTTGTATAAAATCAAAGGGGGAAAAATAATTACCCTCTCTTCAAGGGGTGCAGCATCAAGAAACCAGAGCAGACCAACATATAATAGGAAAAAATGTCTTATCTTATGGAAATGGACACAAATCATTGACAATAAATTAGCAAACTACATTTAAAATTAAATATAAAGTACACACGTCATGATCAAGTAGGATTGTATCAGGGGTGCATGTTTGTTCTAATATTAAAATTAATCTATATAATTAGTCATTTTATAATGCACAAGAAAATATGATCCTTTTAATTATTGGATAAAAAGCAGTAACTAACCTTTAACAACGATTTATGATAAATATCTGATGAAAGAAAGTAATGGTAGGATGACTCCAAAATCTGATATGGGTCATTTCCAAAATAAAACAACATCATAACTCATGATGAAATAGCAAGTTCTTTCTCTGAATCTCAAAAATAAGACAATCATTCCATTCTGTGGATTGAATTATAGTTGCTAGCCAGTACAGTACAGTAAGATAAAGAAAAAATGAGCAAAGGGACTTAAAAGGATAAATAATTTATTGGCTAGGTAACTTTTAAAGCCATAAAATTATATTTAAAATTTTTAAAATCATAAGTGAATATAGTACAGTTAAGTGGTATAAGATCAACAGAGAATACGCAACTGAATTTCATTTTGTGAAAATATTATGATCATTCGTAAATGAAATACTGTGAAGTAAAATAAGCGTATCTTTTATATCACAATAAGAATATATAATATAATTTAGTAAATGATGTATATGCAGTATACATTATAAGCTAAAATTCCTTGAGAGTAAATTAGGTTATATATCGAGAGATATTATTGTTTCCTGAATAGAAAACTGCATTATCAAGACCTCAATTCTAATCAACTGACCCACAAATTTTACAAAATCTCCTTTTTAGTTCTATCACTTTTTTTCATTCTTCAGAAATGTCTTTATAAAGTCTTTTTTTCTGATCTCTCCTTCATTATTGTTTTAAATCATGCTCAGCTGAGTTAAATATTTAAATTTCTTCCTAGCCTTTCCACTTTAACTCATCATACTATTTTTCCTTGAGACAATGACAAATAACTTGCTAGTATATATCATGAATATAGAACAATGCATATCCAAAACAGTGCAGAATTTTTCAAGATACTTCGCCTAAAGTCTTACAGTTTAAAAAGAAAACTTTACTTTGTACTTTAAGCTGAATTTACACTCAGCTTCTGTAGGTATGCCTTCTTATCCTGCAGTTTCTGGTTGAAGAGAAAGTTTATGAGATTAGAAGAAGGAGCAAGTTACTGTAATCATACTGTGAAGATTAAACAAAAAAGCATAGATTTCAAACGACTTAAGTGGAAACAAACTAAAGAATTTTGGGAAGACATTTATAAAGTTACATTTAGCTTTGTTGCTTTGTGTATCAATTAAAGAGCCAACTATTAAATTTCACATTATTATTTATAGTAAATAAATTATTATTATCAAGACCTCAATTCTAATCAACTGACCCACAAATTTTATAAAATTTTACAAATTTTACAAATTTTACAAATTTTACAAAATCTCCTTTTTAGTTCTATCACTTTATTTCATTATATTTATAGTAAATAAATATAAATATTCATTAAATATTCATTCATTATATTTATAGTAAATAAATAATTATTTATTATTTACATTTTCAAAAATGTAATTATGAATCAGTAAATTTTCCTAAATTATTTTTTCTAATTTTTAAATCATTCATCAAGGAAAGGGCATTAGCTGGAAATGTTAGAATTTACAAAAAATTCAGAAACTTTTTCAGCAAGATATAGAAAGATATAGAAGATACAGAAAAACTCAATAATCTAGAAAGAAACTCCACAACATTGTTTTAGTTTTATTGGCAGTACTTGGGATTGAACTGAGGACCTTGAGCTTTCCAGACAGGTACAGTACTGCTGATATACATCCCCAGCCCACTTTATAACCTCTTACTCATATGAACTTTTCGATGCTGTTCTGTGTTACCCAACCCAAACAGAAAGCAGGAAGATTCCATGCAAACAGAACTATTAGTCATCATTGTAACCATTATTATCCTGAGCATACAAACTAAGCAAAAACGATTTTTCCCCCACAAATTCATAAGATATCATGTGTCCTTATGAAATGTAAAAGTACCCAAGACAAAGTCTAATCTTGCACCCTAGTGGACTTCCAACCTCACTACTTTGGGGCTGGATTAGATTATATTTGAGATGATACAGGTAAACCTTTCATTCTTTACCTGTTCATTGTTTAAGTGCACCAGACAGAAGTCAATTCATATTTTCTTTAAAAATTAGAATCTTCACAGAAAAAAAGACAAAAATAAAAAATAAACATGTTAGTATCAAAATTACTTGCTAAATAATGCATATTAAACTGAAACATCTGATATCTTCACACACCCAAATTACTTAGAAACAAATTCCAAGGTAGGAATATACATTTTGTAAAGAGAGTTCAGTGAAACAAATTAGAGTTCAGATTATTATTAAAATAGTTTTACCTGACAGAAAACCTGAAGGACAAATGAAACTCAGGAAAAAGAGAAGTGAACATACTTATTAGTCTAAAGATCCAAAGCTGCCCATTCAAACAAGGGAGCCAAAAACTATTTTGAAAAAACTATATAATTGTAAAAGCATGAGATCTCTACTCACAATCTTAAATCAATGGGCTGATTTATTATTGACTTAAGTAACAAAGAGCTCCGTTAATGAGATGTAGCCTCAAAGAGTTCTGCAAATTGTTAATTTTATATAGAGTTTTGGAAAGGCTGGTTTCCGATTGTGTTTGCATAGGAACAAGAGTGTATTGCCTTCAACCATAGAATCTCATTTTGTGTTGACTACAGAGACAGACATTGTAGTCTTAGAAGCATAGCTTAATAATTTACAAAGGGATAGTAAGAACCCAATGTCAGCTTTGAAAGCATATCCACCAAAGGGAGTTCACTGCCAGTTGGGTGACTTTCAAAGCATGAAGTAATTACTAATTGATTGGCCTTCAGGCCAATGTTCACTAAAGCAAGTTGTCATCACTCAATTAGACAGATTTAAATCCAGGTATGAGTTTTACTTGTTACTATGGCTATAGATTAGACACAGGTATAACACCTGTTCGGATAGTTATTTTTCTCTCCATGGCAATAAAACAATTTTTATTTCCTAGCAATGTTTTTCCCTACTATTCTCTATCAAAAGTGCATCCTTTTATTTTTTATTATTATTATTTTTTTTTGTAGTTTTCCAGATCTCAGTAACTGGCAAAAACAAAACACAACTCAAACACCAGAAGAGTAGGACTAGGAATCAGCAGGAGGCCTCAGTACTTAGGCTATACCAGATACTTATATAAGTCCCTCTGTTATCTAATGTAGTTCTTTTATTTATCTAATTCTTTTTATTCATTTAATACATTATATCATTTTTATTAGTGCAGGTTTGTTGTATATATTTACATTCATTTTAGGGAGTTGGTATATACATTTAACTTTTCTTCATCGTTTTCCCCTTTCTTCTTCCTTCCTTCCATCTCTAGAGTCCCTTCTATTTTCCTTATAGTTATTTTAGTTCATACTTGTGACATATGATGCCATCCATTACAGATAGTTAGTACATGTGCAAGACACATCTAATGTCTTCTAATATCCTCTTATTGCTCCTACTATTCATGCTTAGACTTTTAGTCCTCTTATTTTAATAAAATCTATCTTCTTGTTTCCTTTTATCAATTTTTTTCTTTTTACTTTATCTGTACTTCAGGTTACTCAAACAAGTGGAACCGTATAGTATTTAATTTTGTGTGTCTGATTTATTTCACATAGCATTGCATTTTTAAGTCGCATACATTTTCATACAGTTCTCAAGTTCATCTTTTTTATAGCCAAATAGCATTCAATTATGTAGAGACACCATATTTTCCTTATCCATTCATCTGTTGATGGACAGACAGCCTAGTTTAAAGATTTACCTATAATGAATTATGCTGCTATAAACATGGGCATCACCATAGTATGATATCTTTAAGTGTGTGGGGAAGACAGCTAGAAGGGAAATAGATGGGATGAACAGAATTTCTGTTTTCAGCTTTTTTAGAAATCTCTCTACTGATATCCACAATTATACTTGTTTACATTCCCATCATCATTGTGGAAAGGTTGATTTTTTTTGCTTCAGCCATGCTAATTTTTGTTATAATTTGATTTCTTTATAATTGCCACTCTAGAGTAAGAGTATACTTCAGCATTGTTTTAATTTTTATTTCTCTAAGAGTCAGGGAAGCTGAACTTTCTAATGTGTTTATTATCTTTGTACATTTCTTCTTCTGAAAAATGTCTGTTCATTTCAACTGTTCACTTTTAAAATTATCTTTATGAGTACATAATGAATATATATTATAATCGCATTCAACATTAAGAGTTTGTACCAGAATACGACATGATTTGATTCTCATTTTTTCCCTTTTCCCCCCACCCTGCATACACCCTGCCCCCTATATACACAATCTTTGTTTTCTTTTTTCTTTATTATTACCACATTCATTTCCCCCTTGTTATTTACTCTTACACTCTTTCCTTTAAATATTTTCTACTTTGCAATATCAACTATATGTACTAAAACTCATTTACAACTCCACATTCTCATATCAGAGAAAAGATATGATATTTATACATCTCTGACCTGTTTATTTCGCTCATGAGGAAGTACTCAAGGTAAATCCATTTGAGTATGAATGACTCAATCTTATCACTTTTAATGGCAGAGTAATATTCCATTCTATAAAAGAACCACTCCTTTATCCAGTGACCAGTTGATGGACATTTGGGTTGTTTCCAAGATTTAGAAATCATAAACTGAGCTGCTATAAACATGAGTGCACATATGTCACTGTGAAATGACTCTTTTAATTCCTTTGTGTATATACCTAGCAGAGTGATGACTGGGTTAAATGGGACCTCCAATCCTAGATTTTTGAGGAATCTCCAAACTGATCTCCACAGAGGTTGTATGAGTCTGCATTCCCACCAACAGTGGAGAAGGGTTTCCTTTTCTCTGCAGACTCACCAACATTTGTTGCTGGCTAATTCTGACATGGCAGCCATTCTTTGTGCAGTTAGATGAAATATCAGTGTTGTTTTCATCTACATATCTCGAATGACTAATGATGTTGAGCATTTTTTCAAATACTTCTTAGTTGCTTTTACTTCTTCCTCTGATAAAATAGCTGTCTCACTTTGTGGTTCAGGCTGGCCCTGAGCTCAGCCTCAAACTCACATCACACAATCCTCCTGCCTCTGCCTCCCAAGTGCTGGGATTACAGGCATGAGCCAGCACGCCCAGGACTGTGGTATGTGGTACTGATTGCTGCCGGGCGTGAGTCTCCACACCCAGTATGGTATATTGTTACCGGGGATCAAACCCAGGTCCTTGTGCTTGCAAGACAGGTGCTGGAACCACTGAGCTAAATCCCTGCCCTGTCAAGAGTTAAATCTTATAATAATCATATATATGAAATCCAAATATAACAGCAAAATCTATGCACAGCTTGAAAAAGAAAAAGCCAGATGTATTGTGCTTTGTAACTCATTATGTGGGACATATGTGTGGTGAGGATCAGTGTAAGTCATGTATAGTTCAACGTTTTATCCCAGAATCCAGCATAATATGTCCTATCATGTAGTACTTCATGCTATGAATATAATTCATTCTCAATTAATATATGTAAATAAATGAAAGTATAAAAATTCTTGTTTTCAGATAATTACTGAATACACCAATAGAATATTAATGGTAAAGGGAAATACAAAAGTACAATGTCTTGAGTTCAAGATAATATTTAGAGTGCACGGCCCCTTTAAAAATTTTTATCTAAATCAAGTAACCAACAGAGCTTTGATATTTAGCTGTAGAGATTCAGTCAAAAGTCACTATGATTCTGCCATTTTATTTTACTTATATGAAAAACAGATCCATTTAATGTCCCTTTTCTATAAAATCCAGTGCACTCTTTGTACTTTTCTAACAATACAACTCTACAGATGATACTATATTCCTGTTCCTGAAATACACTAAAATATTTACACATGATCTTCTTCCTTTTGAAATACTACCTTCTCTGTTCCTGTCTGATGGCTTTCTCTTTTCCACTCAGCAGACTGCATGTTAAAAATTCCTTCAGTTATCAGTTAAATTCCATTTTCAAATAGACTTTACTTTTTAAAGCAGTCGTAAGTTCACAGCAAAGTTGAGGAGGATATCCGGGGATTTCGCATAGACTGTTTCCACACAGCCCTGGGTTCTCCCAGAGTCTAGGAGACTAGTCACTGGAAGACCAGTTTCTATTAGATTTCCCTCTGCATGGTTTACATCCTGCTCGTTTATTTCTTCTAATACTCTTCCTCTCTTCCCCTTTTCCTCCTTTCCCATCCTCTTCTACAAGGCCTCCTGCACACAGTGCTGCTTGAACACAATGCGTATATTTAACCCATCAAAATACATAAAGAAGAATAGATCATATCATAAAGATGGAAAATGCCAGCACCTACAAGGGAGATTGAATCGTACAAACCGGGTTGATGGAAAGAATACAAGAGAGTGGGAGATCTGACGTCAGTCAGCTCTCTTTACAAGATTATAAAACGCCTCAGGAATGAGAAATCAAGAAGGCATTCTGGTACAAATACTATCACTTGAGTATTGCGTATTTTCATTATTACTGTTTGGTTTTTATTAGAGGTGTGTCTATTCACATATCATTATTGATCAAAATCTCTTCGTTACTGTGCCTTTACGATAGAGTTTTAACTTCTTAATGTGTATAAGTTGTTCCTGTTTGTCTTTACTTCCTGTCCTCTTCTCAGTCACCCCAGTCTCTGCTCATTCTTTGCCCTTGAACAGTGTAAATCTGCACAGAGTTATCAGGACTAAACCCATGTATTCACTCGTTCTTTGGTACGTTTTCGTGTGGAGTGCTGAATGACTTTTCTCAGGATCCACATTCTCCAAATGTGCCCAGGTCATAACTGGTCATCAGAAACACTTGTGAGACTTGGAAGATAGCATAACACTGAAGTTCTCTTTGCTCTGAAATTTGATGTAGATTAAGGTATTGATTAATGCGCACGGTTTTTCCAGTATGTACTACATGTTCAATAAGCATTTTTACAGGAATAAACAGATTCACTTTCACTCATTCTTAGTATTTTAATAGGCACTGAGTAAATACTACAGCTCAGTTTAACATGCTCTGTATCAGCCAGGATTGTCTTAGGCTCTTATACACCGATTACTCAAAGTCTACTGAGCGGGAGTAGAAGGCCTATTAGAGACAGTGATGAGCCAACCATAAAATCAGTGTCTACTTTCTCCTTGATTAAATTACCTCAATTTCCATCTTCCTCTAATGGGATTGAAATTTTACTTATTCTTTCAAAATTGATTTACATTAAAATGCAAATAGACCATACTGTAGAATGACTGTGCATGATAGAATTGGGCATGGTATTAAAAAATTTGAATTTTTTCTTGAAAAGCAACTTTGAAAATCAGACGAATATTTTAATGACTGACAGAGCTTACAATGAACCTTATACTGAATCTGTAATGTAAACCTGTAGCTTTTTTCTTTTGGAAAAACATGGGAAGAATTTAAGGAGTAATTTTCTTTGAAATTAATACCATGGTGAATACTATCTTTTTCATCACCACAAACACTTAAATCAAATTACAAATGAAAAATAAAATTCATCCATTGTATTCTTAATTTAATTTTAAACATTGAAAATGGAACAGAGTTTAAATCATATAATTACAGGTATCAAGTGGATTGTCTAACTATTCTCTGCCTTTGGTTGATATAAACATGTAATTTAGTGTCTAAAAGAAAAAAGTAACATAATTTTGTTAAAGTCAACAATTTCTTCCATAAATATATGAAATCAGTGTTCAATGGGATTGCTTTATGAACACATCTCCCTCTCAAGAAATCTACTTAATAAATTAACAATGAAAATAAATAACTAGTACAATTAGCTAACTACCCAAATCTTCCTATCTCATTAACTCCTCAGCTTTACTGAGAAGCATAGGATAGAAAACCATATTCTAGTGACGTTTTGTAATTTCTTCCTATGTTAACTTTTCCTTACTAAAAAGAAAAGGCTTCTTCTAGTTTGGTATTCTTGTGTAGGCAGAAAAAAATATGACTCTTACTATCTTTAGTTTTGTGGAGGATATTATATACTCTGTAGAATACCATTGGCTAAAAGAAAAAGAAAGGGCTATGATGATTGCTGGTTTTGTTGTGAAATATGTCTGATACACAATCTTAAAAACTCTAAAAATCTGATTGCTATTATTTACTTTATTATTGATGTTTGGTCTGTTTGGAGTTCTTCCAACCTGGAATGACTACAGAGTTTCTGAAAAGAGAAGACACTTTTAACAAATGGTCGTGTCTGGGATCTGTCACTCTTGTCATCACGTTGGCCTGCATTTAAGTGAATTGTTCCCCTGTATTGCTTGTTATCAAGTCTCCAATGCAAAGTATTTTTTCTTTAATGAAAATGTCTGTGTCTTCTCTTGGCTTTCTGACAGTGATGGCCTTGTTCTCCCTCTGATTGCTCTGACTGGTCCTTTCCATTGCTCTCCTGAAATTTCAATTAATCTACCTTTTAATAGTTAAAGTCCATGTGAGTCTCTTACCAGGTGCTAAGCATACCCAAATTATATTTATATACATATTTTCGTATATATTTCATGAAAGATTTTCATTCAAATTCGGTAGAAATTTGAAGGCAGAAAATCAATGTTTTTCCTCATTTCAGAAAATATTCTATAAAAGATCTCTGGATACATGGAAATACACTGGAAATGTATTTAATATCTTAGGGAGATATCCAACATTACTTTCTTAGCTGATTTTATTGGTACATTTTATATATACATTATGATTACATTCAGCACTGAGAATGTGTACCAGTACATAGCACATCTTGATTCTCATTTTTTTCAACATTTCTAAGCAGTTCAAACACACATCTCACTACTGGGTGGAAAATGCCTTAGAATAACACAAAAGTCTGTTTTAATCTCCAGGTGTCCAAGGTAATCAGTCATTTCTTTTCCCTGTAGAAGTCTAGTCAGAGTTTTGAAATGGAGATTAGTATTAGTTGGAAGAAGATCAGCCAGAAGAAGGCCATCTAGGAGGAACTGAGAGTAAACACAACTAGAGTGACTTGAGAGCTAAAAGTGAACAACTTGCTGCAACATAAACCACAGTCATTGAAATAATATGAAGGGTATGGATACACTCAGTGGGACCTGTGATATAGCTGGGGAACATTGAGAGTGTGTTAGAGTACAACTAGGTCAGCAGATCTGAGGAAAGAGTTTCATCTCTGATGTACTCTTTTTTAAAAAAAATATTTTATTGGTACATTTTATACATATATTATGGTTTCATTCAACACTGAGAATTTGTACCTGTAAATGACACATCTTTTTTTTATAAATTCAAATCTTTATTGGTAAATTATATATACACATCATGATTGTACTGAGCCCTGAGAATTTGTATTAGTATATGACACAACTTAATTCTCATTTCTCCCATTTCCTTACCCACCCTACAAGCCCCTGCATCCTATATACATAAGCTTTGTTTCCTTTTTTGTACCATCACGTTATTTTTCATCTCATTACTTACCCCTATATCCCATTTACTTTTGAATATTTTCTATTTCACAAAATCTACTATATATTCTGGACCTCATTTATATCTTCATTTTATCATATCAAAGAAAAAATACAATATTTACACATCTGTGAACTATTTACTTGATTTATGAGTATGCCCTCAAGATACCTCCATTTGAGTATAAATGACTCAAAGTTATTATTTTTATGACCGAGTAATACTCCATTTTATAGAAGAACCATATCATCTTTGTCCAGTCTCCAGCTGATGTGCATTTTGGTTGTTTCCAAGATTTAGCTATCACAAACTGAGCTTCTATAAATATGAGTGCATATGAAACATCTTAATTCTCATTTATTCCCATTCCCCTGCCCTGTCTACAACCCCCCGTATACATAAACTTCATTTCTGTTTTTTCACCAGCAAAATTTTTCTCTCCCTTCTTCACTTTTCCCTACCTGTCCTTTCCCTTTTGCTTTTGAACATATTCTTCCTGTTTCACAATACCTGCTATACATTATGGAATTCATTAATACATTCACTTTCTCACACTAGAGAAAAGTTAAGTCATTTACACATCTGTGTCCTCTTTATTTCACTCATGAGTATGTCCTCAAGATGCACCCATATGAATGTAAATGACTCAAATTTTTCATTCTTTAAGGTTAAGTATTACTCCATTTTATATATAAAAACTATCTTCTTTATCCAGTCCCCATTTGATGGTCATTTGGGCTATTTCCAAAATTTAGGTATTACAGACTGAGCTACTATAAACATGGGTGTGCATATGTTGTTGTGATGTAATTCTTTTAATTATCTTATGTATATACTTAGCAGGCTCAAATGGAACCTCTAACCATAGTCTCTGACGCACTCCTCAGCTTTCTCATGTACTTCTTGGGTAGCTTTATCTATTCTTTCAGTAATGATTACTAACTATGCATCCCCCCAAGTCATCCCTTCACTTTAGCTTCTATATTTAGCTTCCTGCTCTTCTTTCTGCTGTTCAGTAGGCAGCCAAGAACTCATCACAGGATGCAGTAGTTACCCTAAAAGTCACCTTTTCTTCACTGCTTCTCACACCTTATTACTCATCAAATGCTGACCATATTGCCCACTAAACCTATCTTGCCCCCATTATTTCATTTCTATAAAAATTATCTTAGATTTTATGGCATCAACTCAGATCCTCAACATGTTTGTGCCATAGTATCTTGCCTAGACTAAAATATTTATATTCTCTTTGTATTAATGATTTCACTCCCGTTGAAGAGACATAAGCATGGCTATAAACTTTCTGCTTTAATGCCTTGGAATTAAGAGTAAAGTTGCAATGATTTTGCACAGAATATGAAGACTTCTGTCACCTGATCTCTCCCTATCTTTCCAGGTCTCATCTACTCTTCCCCAGTGATAACTCATTGTGTAATAGCACTGCCCTGCTCCTGGTTTGCCTCACACACCACTGTATTTCAGGTTCTCTGCAATTCATCTAGTCTCCCAGCTTACTATACGCTTTTCTGGATGTGATTGATTCTTCTTTTGGAATGATACAGATATGTGGATGAGGATCATTATTTCTTATCATGCCATGTGTGTGTCCTTTTGCTTCCTGACAAGCTTTGAGGGGAACAAATTCACCTCAAGTGAAATGATCTCTCTCTGGGAAGCCCTGTCCTCACTACAGTGTAAACAATTCTAGTTCTTACACAAGAATGGGTGAGTGAGATTATAACAAAAAAGAAAGGAAACAAATTTTATGTATATGGGGGGGGTGGTAGGGTGGGTAGGGTTATGTGAAAAAATGAGAATTAAGTTGTATCTTATACTGATACAAATCCCCATTGTGGAGTGCAATCATGATGTGTATATGTAATGTACCAATAAAGATTTCAGTTTTTTTTAAAAAAGAATGGGTGAGTGAAGGGTAGACCAGCAGAACGAAGATCCTCCCTGATGGATCCAAAATGGAGCCTGAGAAGTGTGGCTCACAGAAACAAAAATGGTCGGCACTGGACCAGGATGAAATAAAACAAAAGAATGAAGAATCGAGTAATGTGTGGGCTTCCCCATCATCAGGGAGCCCTTTTGTTCATTAAAATGTTCCAGAGCAAGGAAGTATGAGGAGTGTTAGTGCTGCAAAGCATGGTTATATACAGTAAAATACAACATATTGTCATGTGCTAGTACTTATTTAGACTGTTGCTGAGGAAGACAATAGTATCACTCATTTTCAACTGATTAATAGTTACAAATCCGGGTTCCTCTTTATCTTTTCCTTCCCCTCTCCCATGCCAGATGCTCTTCTTTCTCTGCATCTCATCTATGTATGTCTCCTGTTTATTTTATACCTACAAGTAATTACGATTCTTATCCTCTAAACTGATTTTATAATTCCCTTATTCTCTCTTATCTAACACTGGCAACTAAATGGAGAGAAATATGATAGGAAAGGAGGTGATATAGGGCAATCTCCTCAAAGGCAGAAGGAAAATACAAATTGTAGAAATGCAGAAATAAGGCAACAAAAAAGCTGTGAATAGTGAACACTGACAAATACACCAAAGCATGCCTTTCTTTTGGTCATATCAACTGTTGAGCCACAGCTTATTTACAGCCTTAGAAAATGAGGTGAAGGTGGAATTGGATGACGGGACACCTCACAATGGCTGAGGTGTATAAATGGTTCAACTATGAGGTTTAGAAATGATGCATAGAAATCCCTGAATGAGCTTAGGGCAAAGGAAAAGGGCTCCATTTCTTCCAACCAGAGGATATATACCTTTATCCTTCACAATTGCTTTGCTGTTTACAACATCTACCACATAGAGCTATTTTGACAATTCATTTGTGACATATGGAAAGAAATCAGTCAGTATGATTCTTGCCATGTGGTAAGCAATCACTAAACAGAAATACATGCATGTTTACCCTGGATTGTAGAGATGACTTACTGTGAAGGTGACTTCCTATTTCTCTATCATTTTTGCAATAAACACAGCATGTAGTAATAATGAAATACTAAAATTATACATCAAAAGAAAATATTAATAGTTTTGATCTTTCTTCTTAATGGAAGAAAAGGCTATGACTCATCCTTACTCTGAAGCACCCTACTACTAGGCCTGTGCAAGCCTGTTAATCATCTTTTTCTCTTTGATGATTTTTATAAGCATTGTTCATCATAACCAGTGAAAGTGTTGAGCAGATTTCAGAATGACAGAGAAGTCATGCTTGTACTCCTCTTTTTCTTTCCCTTTGCTTTCCTTTCATATTATACATAAACCCTTGTGAAATATTTTGTCTCTATCTCTATTAAGGTATAACTGAGAAATACAAACATACATTTATTTACTGTGTATCCCTTTGCTTTTAAGCATAATAATTTTGGTTATCAATATCTGAAGTGCTAACCAGGGTAATACAATGATACCAAGGACAAGTGTACATGTCACAAATGTTTCTTTCATGTCCCTCTTGAAAATTATGGGCCAGGGATTTAGCTCAATGGTTCCAGCACTTGTCTTGCAAGCGCAAGGACCTGGGTTTGATTCCCGGTAACCACATACCTATACTGGGTGTGGAGACTCACGCCCAGCAGCAACCAGTACCACATACCACAGTGCCGGGCGTGGTGGCTCATGCCTGTAATCCCAGCACTCGGGAGGCAGAGGCGGGAAGATTGCTGTGATATGAGTTTGAGGCTGAGATCAGGGCCAGCCTGAACTACAAAGCGAGACCCTGTCTCAAACTTAAAAAAAAAAAAAAGAAAGAAAGAAAATTAATACACACCCTAATGAATTTAAGGGCATTATCCTCAATAATCCTGGTTGATTTTTAGAGAGGACCAATAATAACTGACCGAATTTTGCACAAATAGT
>PVIR01027346.1:0-23017 GCA_004026965.1 Petromus typicus
CCTCCTGCCTCTGCTTCCGGAGTGCTGGGATTACAGGCATGAGCCACCACACCCGACACTGTAGTGTGTGGTGCTGCTTGCTGCTGGGTGTGAGTCTCCACACCCAGTATTGTATGTAGTTGCCCGGGAATCAAACCCGGGCCTTGCGCTTTCAATAAAGGCCCTAGAACCACTGAGCTAAATTCTCAGCCCCTATCTTTCCATTTTTGATATCTTCTTCTGTCACCTTTTTCAGAGTGCTGTAGTTTTCAGCATAGAGATGTTTTGCCTCCTTTGTTAGACTGATTCCTAGATATTTTATTTTGAGGGTCCCATTTTGAAAAGGACTGACTACCTATTTTCTGTCTCAGTGGGTCTACTGTTTGTATGTACAAAGGCTACTGATTTTCCTCAAAAAGCTAGGATTACAGGGCCCATTTGAACCGGCCATCACTCTGCTAGGTATATACACACAAGAATTAAAAGATTCATATCACAGTGACATATGTGCACCCATGTTTATAGCAGCTCAGTTTGTGACTGCTAAATCTTGGAAACAATCCAACTGTCCATCAACTGGAGACTGGATAAAAATGTTGTGGTTCTTCTACAGGATGGAGTATTACTCTGCCGTAAAAAATGATGAATTTGAATCATTTCTACTTAAATGGACATACCTTGAGGATATCCTCATAAGTAAAATAAATAGGTCACAGATAGGTAAATATCACATCTTTTCTCTGGTATGAGAAAATAAAGATGTAAATGAGTCCTAGAATTGTATGTTATATGTTGTGAAATAGAAAATACTCAAAGTAAAATAGGGTGAAGGGGGAAAAATAATGAGATTATAAGAAAAAAGAAAGGAAACAAATTTTATGTATATAGGGGGGTGATAGGGTGGGTAGGGCTATGGGAAAAAATGAGAACTAAGTTGTGTCTTATACTGGTACACTTCCCCATTGTGGAGTGCAATCATGATGTGTATATGTAATGTAGCAATAAAGATTTCAATTTGAAAAAAAAGACTAGAAACACACCACTAGAGCCATATAGACTTGATACTACTCTGCATTTACATGAGCATAGTGAAAAAATAATTATCTTCCTACATTGCTGGTGGGAATGTAAGCTAGAGCAACCATTATGGAAATCATTATGGAGATTTCTCAAAAAGCTAAACTTAGAAATTACATATAATCAGCTATCACACATGTAGGTATCTTCCCCCAAAGAGCTCAAACTATCATACTACATTGATATATGCATATGAATGTTTATAGAAACTCAGGTCATAAGAGCTAAATCTTGAAAGGAAAGCATATATCTATTAACAGATAATTGAATAAAAGTATGATATCTGTGTATGATGGATGTTATACAGAACAGATTGAAGATATTTGTAGGAATATACATGCACTTGGAAAATATATTGATTGAAATAAACCAGAAACACAAACTTCAATACAATATGATATCTCTTATCTAAGTATGAGAAGTAAAAAATAGATTAATAAAAGATGGACAGGAAATAGGGGAATGGATCTCTTGCAAATGAGAAAGAGTTCAACAGTCTAGGGGTGAAAGGTTAAGAGGGAAGGAAGGATAAATAAGAAGAATAAACAGGGGCCAGGGATTTAGCTTAGTGGTTCTGGAGCCTGTCTTGCAAGTCCAAGGACCCGGGTTCAATCCCCGGTAACCACATACCATACTGGGCATGGAGACTCATGCCCAGCAGCAACCAGTACCACATACCACAGTGCCGAGTGTGGTGGCTCACAACTGTAATCCCAGCACTCGGGAGGCAGAGGCAGGAGGATTGCTGTGATATGAGTTTGAGGCTGAGCTCAGGGCCAGCCTGAACTACAAAGTGAGATCCTGTCTCAAAAAAAAAATAATAATAATAAACATATACCATGTACAGGGACATAATCACATCAATAAATGTAAACATTATATGCTATAAACATTAGCTAAGATTAAAGTCAAGGAAGGTGAAAGGGAACAATGTTGAGACTGTAACAAAAAAGTAAGGAAACAAATTTTATATATATGGGGGGGTGGTAGGGTGGGTGGGGCTATGGGAAAAAATGAGAATTAAGTTGTGTCTTATACTGGTACAAATCCCCATTATGGAGTGCAATCATGATGTGTATATTTAATGTACCAATAAAGATAATTAAAAAAAATTAAAGTCAAGGATAAAAATAAGAAAATGGGAGTTAGAGCGGTGGGAAGCAAAAAGGGTTAAAAGAAGTAACAAAAACCAACTCCCAAAGATGACTGTAAAGAGTACTAATCAAAACTAAAAAAAAAAAATCATAAAAGAAATTACATAATAACAAAATCTTCAGAGGCTGACATGAAAGAAGGATACCTTTTTTCTTGGTGATGGGAGTGTAAACTGCTGCAAACTCTATGGAAATCAGAATGAAGATTTTTCAAGAGATGAACAATAAAAATTCCATCTGACTCAGGTATCATTTGATCCAGTTGTTTTCCCAATGAGTTAAAGGTAGTATATCACTGTCATATGTGTATACCCTTTTTTATAGCAGCAAAATTCATAATAGCTATACCTTGAAATATCCTATATGACCATCAACAGATGGATGAATAAAGTACAAAATAAAAGACAGAAAATAGGAACAAGTGAAAAAAATTATTATAATCTAACATAGACAACATATCTAAATGTATATCTTGATTTAATATAATTTTTTATTTGTTTATATGTTTTTTACCTGTTGATTTGGCTACTAATTTGTATGTATGATAATTTTATGCAGAATTATAAAATAAATTAATCTAATACTGGCAACAGTAGTTATTAAAGTGTGTGGAGGGGAAAGAAAAATTTGAGGTATTCTTTGTACAAGTGACACTTCCTTTCAATTAGTGTGATCATTATGTAATGCAAACAAATGAATAAAAATGTTTTAAAAGGAAACAATCATATAAAAATTAATTATAGCAAGTGAAAAGTGATGGAAGTGCAACACAATGTTAGAAAACCCCTGAGTTCAGTTTCCATTATTGAAAAACATTTAATGTATAAATAGGAAGATTGATTAGAAATAAAAAATGTAGTTCTATCCTAGAAAAATGATTCAATTCAGAACAGAAAAAAATATTATAATCTTCCCCAAATAAAATTATTCTATATTAAAAAGAGACACAATCAGGTTAATATAGAACCTATATACAAGTTGAAAATTGAAAGAAGCAGATAGAGAAATGTATCATAGAACACTGTTTGAAAAGGATTAAAATCAAAGATTAGTGTAATCAGTCAAATTAGATTCACTTCTACAAGCAAAAAGAGAAAGACTGAAAACACAAGAGAATTTACGATACGCTAATGTAATGTTTTCAACCCATAAAATTGTTACATGTTCTGATTTAAAGCTAATTTGGTCAGAACAGAGAAATCAAATGAGGTGAAATGATCAATATAAAGAAAAAAAATTCGTCATAAAAGTGTTTTAATGTACTTTTAGTTTAGCTGAATGCTTCTAAGGTAATCAAGAATTTATAATAACTTAAGATTTTGGAAACAAAAAACATAAAAGGGAAAATGAAATAATTGCTTAGAAATAATATTTTAAAGTTGTTTCTTAACTAGTAAAGATTAGAAAAACATTTGAGAAGGACGTATTTCTAAAAACATAAGCTTCATCCCAGAAAAAATAATGGATATTTTAAAGAAACTTGAATTTATTTATTTATTTATTTATTTTACTTTTTTGTCGTTTATTCTAGTCCTGAACTCACTATGTATCCCAGGTTAGCTTCATATTCTCAGCAATCCTCCTGCTTCTTCCTCCCGAGTGCTGGGATTATAGGTGTGAGCCACTATGCCCAGCATTGTGGTATGTAGTTCTGAGGATAGCACTTGGGACCTTGTGATAGCCAGGTAGATGCCAGAACCATTGAGCCAAATCCCTTGTCCTCTGTTATTTAACTTATAGTGTAAATATGTATGCATGTTTGCATTTGATAATCACCTTTGAAACTAGAAATCTGCATAATTTTTAAAAAACAAAATGTAGGGTACATGTTGTGAAACAGGAATAAAATATTCAGATGGAAATGCTAACCAGGTGGGATCTGGGGAAAGAAGGGAAAGAAAAAAATCAATGGTAAAAGGGAAAAAACAGAAATAATGCTTATGTGAATGAGGGTTAGGGGGTTGAAGAGGGAGAAGGGAAATGGGAAAAAATAAGTATCAAGTTATATCATGTACAGGTACAAATTCTCAATGAAGAATGTGATCACAATGTATTTCTAAAATGTACCAATAAACTCAATTTATTAAAAAGTTTAAAAAGAACAAACCCAGGGGAATGTGAAACTTAATCACAAGTGAAAGAATGAAAAAAATGGAGAACACGTCACTTCTTGATTCTCACTTTTTCCAAATTCTCAATGATAAATGTGATCATACTCTATGTATAAAATGTGCCAATAAAATCAATTTTAAAAAAGAATGAAAACCAAACTTCATTAATTCAAAAACTAATGAACAAAATAACAGCATAAAATAAACAGCAAATATAACGTTACAAGAAGAACACTAAGCATATCATCATTGAAATTTAATACTAAAATGTCCAAACTACACATTTTAATTTTTAAAAGCTCAAATGTTATTTAAAACAAAATTAAAATATTTTCAAGAAAGATATCTAAAAAATAAATATGAAAAATAAGTGAACTTTTACATTGTAAGCAAATACAAGCTAAAATACAAGAAAAATAAGATTCTACTGTTAAATAGTATGAAACAGAAAACAATGAATATTAATTTTATAGACTATATATATAGAGAGAGCATATATATATATATATATATAGAGAGAGAGAGAGAGTGTATGTATATATACATATGGAGAGAGATAAAGAAAGATAGAACTCAAAAGAAAAACCTCAAACCTAAAGAACTGAAGATACATACAATAAGACCGTAATATTTTTATCACACAAAAATGTAGTACTTCTTAAAGTCCTTGAATAGTGACACAAATTATTTATGTTTGTCTACAAAGTTAATAAATTCAACAAGTAGATTTAAAATATTCATCCTCTAATCATATTATAGTAACATATAAAATTAATTTTTAAAACCTTTAATTACATGAAAATTAATGCACATATTCATAATTTTCTCTGATCTATGAGTAAATAAAAACTTAAAATTATCTGTAAGTAAAAAGAGCCATTATCACAACTTGATCCAGTTAAACCTGAGACTCTTACATGCTATTTTAACACTTCAGAAAGAAATTAAATTAACTATTAACTTGAACATTATAAAAACAACATAAGTAAAAGACAAATAGAACAAAAGACATGAAATATATTTAATTAAATTATAGAACAATAGGTTGGATACATATTTTAAACATATTCTTTGAAATAAAAATTCAAAACCTGATGAAGCAAAGTTTTGCAGTGTTAGAAGTAAGCCATTTGTAATACTCACATCTTTGAGAGTGTCAATATTAAGAAAAGTTTGCTAATGATTAACAGACAAAACACACACACACACACACACACACACACACACACACACACACACACCCCTCAACAGGAGTATAAGTAAAGATAAAAAAAAAATATTCTATAGTAACAAATATTCTATCATCTAAAAAACCTAGAATATTTACTTCTAGCTTTGATACTATAAGTATCAAAGTATATTTGTATAAGTATATATTTGATACTATAAGTATATAAGACTATTGTCTGTAGGAGGCATGAATTAAGAATTTAAAATGGCATTTTAAGATTACTGAAATACAGTGGAACTTGTCAGGTTAAAAAATCATCATTCCTAGAGAGAAGGGATCTGTAGTCACGGACACCATTTCGCCTTCAGGACAATGCCAAGTCCTGGCAAGGAGCACACATGGGAAACAAGAAATAACAGCTGACAGAAGCAGCTCTCTACAAAATAGGGAGACACAAATTGTAGTTCAGGAAGCAGAAAGCATCAGTATTTGAGGGACCAAGTTTCCATAACAAAAACCGCAACAAAATAGTGCAGAGGAACACATGCCTAACGCTGCATGTGTATTTCACCTTGAGTCATTTTCCAACTTTTACAGTGGACATTCCCATGAGGAGACAGGAGAAAGGAATTGGTAGGAGCCCAAAAAAGTAAGCAAAGGCTTCAGCTATCTAACAGCACCAGAAGGCAAAAACTGGATGTCAGGTCGCATCATGGAAAAGGACTCTGATAGTCAATAGATCAGTATTCTGAAGAATGACGTTGTAGAAATAAAAACATAAAGATTGAAACTTATCCTTTAGTTGTCCAAAATAAGTTGCAAGTACCATATGTGCCTGCAGAAAGGTAAATTAAATTATCTCTGGAGGAAGATAAAATCAATTTCAGCCCCTACACTTTTTCACATGCAATGTCTGATATCAAAAATAATATCAGAAATGTCAAGAAATAAAACAAATGAAATAAAATCAGTGATAAAATAAACATTGAAATAAACTGATAGGTCATCTAGATATTGGTACTATTAAACAAAGACTTTTTAAAAAATGACTAAAACCTCTTAGAAAAAGAAATGGAGCCCTACTTTAATCAAGAAGTGAGGCTGTAAGTGAAGAATTTAATGAAAAGGTAAGGATTAAAAATTAACTACATTTAGAAAATCAATGACTATAAGACTTTCAAAAAGAAAATAGATGTGAGTTTTTAAAAGAATTGAGGGGTCTAAAAGATAAAGATGAAATAGAATAAAAATGTTTAGTTGCTAGATTAACAGAACTAGAAATGAGAAAATTGGAGAAAGATCTTTTTCTATAAAAGATGTTTAATATTTCTCTATACCTTACAAAAATTTCAACTAATACAATCAGAAAGCACATCAAACATGAAGCACGTTAAATGGGATGAACACCATCTGGTGGCACCTCATATTCAAACTGTTGAAAAACCAGCTGTAAAGAAAACAAAAATAGCCAAGAAAAAAGACATATGGAATGCGAGGAACTTGTAATCAGGAATAACAGAAGCCAAGAGACTGTTACAATTATATTAAAGAAATGATTTTTTAAAAATTGCCAAAAGTTTCACGAGACTGAAAAAGTCAAATGTGAAGCAAAATTGCAGATTTTTCTGAAGAAAGAAGAGAATCTACTAATATAAGCTGCACATTAAAGCATGCACTTGGGATATTACTTATCACTGGTTCTTTACAGGAGGAAAAAAAATTCTGGATTGACATATAGCACTGAAGAGAGAAATAATGAGAAGCAAAATAGTCATTATGTAAATAAGCCTGAACATTCACTTTTAATGTGACAAACTAATTTCTAGTTTAAAGTGGTTTTTAAAAATCACGTGGCACTTGATAACAGCAGAACAGGAAATGTTAAAGGTGAAAATTAGTAAGGCAAATGTGTTTGCTATAATCTCTAAGGAATAAAAATTAATTTTAAAAATGTGTAATTAACCTCTAACAAAAGAGGAAAATAATTTAACAATTATGTAATTGAAACAGTTAATGAAAAAGAAAATGATGAAACTGTACATGGGACAAATAAGGACATTCAGAAGGCAGGTTTTACACTTAAATTAATAAATACACTAATGCTATTGGGAAAACTCTCCAAAAAAAGACAAAAATTAAATTTTACAAAAAAAAAGCCCTACACTATGTCTTCTTTGAAGTTTGTCTTCTCATATTCATCATCATGGTTTTAAAATTCATCTGTATTATTTTATTTAGATATAGTTGGTTCACTTTTACTCAATGTATTTTTCCATTGTGTGAATATACTCTACTTTACCAGTTTTTCTGCTATCATGCTATTTACATTTTAGAGGTATTTTGAATAATGTACCTGGGGGCACTTTTTGCACATTTTTGGTGCAGAACAACTCAAATTTATGTTATGCATGTTCCTAGGAATGAGATTGCTAGGGTATAGTTTATGAGTATAACAACATAATAATAATAATGCTAAATATCATACCAAATGTTTTAATAATTTATCTTTCAACTAAATCTGAGAGAGCATTGTATTTGAATCACAATTTCTGTGCTGAACATATTTTTCACTGTAATAAAAGATAAAACAAGTACAAAAGTTTGTAAAACACAAATATTTTCATACTTAAGTTTTTAAATGTACTAAGGCTGTGTGTGAAGGGACCCAAAAAGATTGAAAGACTTTTAAAATGAAAATTATGTTGTAATTATAATATTAAAGTACCCTTTATAGTAAGAAGTATAAAAAATGGGGAAAACTCACAACAATAAAATGTTTATAATGTATCGTAGTTATTAATTACAGGGATTTCCTTAGACAGTATCTAACTCTAGTTTAGGTTAGCTTAATTTCACTATATAGTCTGGGCTGACTTTGAACTTTAGACAGTCCTCCCCTATCAGCCTCCTAACTACTGGGCTAACAGACGTGAGCCACTACACTCAGCTTAGCTATTGTTTATAGCTACATAGTTATTGTTAAAAGTACATAAACCACATCTATATAAGATTTGTATATACTTGATGCAAATCTTATATAGATGTGTTTTATGTACTTTTAACAATAACTATATCCTCGTAAGTGAAATAAATAGGTCACAGATAGGTAAATATTGCGTCTTTTCTCTGATATGAGAAAATAAAGATGTAAATGAATCCTACAATTGTATGTTATATATTGTGAAATAGAAAATGCTCAAAGTAAAATAGGGTGAAGGGGGTAAAATAATGAGATTATAACAAAAAAGTAAGGAGACAAATTTTATGTATATGGGGGGGTGGTAGGGTGGGTAGGACTATGGGAAAAAATGAGAATTAAGTTGTGTCTGATATTGGTACAAATCCCCATTATGGAGTGCAATCATGATGCGTATATGTAATGTAGCAATAAAGATTTTTTTAAAAAAGATTTGTATATAGTAAAAGTATAAGCTCAAACATATCAAATAAGGATAGGCAAAATTTTGAAGAAAAATAGAAAATATTTAAAAGCAAAGAGTGTAAGGGTAAATAACGAGGGGAAAACGATGTGGTAATAATAAAGAAAAATGAAAATAAAGATTGTGTACATAGGGGGTGGGGGAGGCAAGGCGGGGGGAAAAGGGAAAAATGATAATCAAGTGTCATATTCTGGTACAAACTCTCAATGTTGAATGTCATTGTGATGTGTATTCATAATGCAACAATAAAAATAATTTTAAATAAATAAAATAAAATAAGTATCCCAATAATAGTTGGTTATTTTAGCTTATCTCTCTCAGTAACTTTAGAACAGACATAAACTGCAAGTGCAGGAAAAACAACATGGAAGAACAGGAATAGCAATTTTGATTTAATTGGTACATATTTAGAACAGTTCATCTAGCAACGACTAATTTCATGTTCTTTTCTAGTGTATTCTGAATATTTTCTCTAAATGGTAATATGCTTCACAATAAGTTTTCCCAAGTTTAAAAAGACTAAAATCATGTAACGCTTTCTCCCAAGCCACAGTGAAATTAATTTGGACACTAACAATATAAATAAATTTTTAAACTCCCATCTTTGAAAGTTAAAAATATTCACTGTAAAACCACAAATCAAAGAACTCCTGATATATTTTTAAAAATAATTTAAAAATTTAGAAAAATAAAACATAGTACTAAAATGGTGTGAACACAAAAGAAGCGCTGCTTAAACACAAGTACACAGCTTTTAGTTATGTAAAAAAAAATTTAAAAAATCATTCAAGCAAACACCTAAAGAAGTTGAAAAAATATTCATTTGAAAATATTTTAAAATATAAGTGATGTTTATTTGCTATATACTTTATCTATATTACACACACATCTGCCATCATAATTCAAAAATATAGGATGGATATAGAGCTATACAAGTAGAGTAATAGATCATTAAGAATAAAAGTAATTATTAGGTAAACGGAAATGAAAACAATCATAAAACCTTTTTTATTTCTCACATTTACATGATTAAGAAATCAACAGAATACATTATTCCATGGGCATGAAGAAATAATTACATTTGCATTGCTTTGCAAAATTATCCATTTCTAAATTATATTTATAAAAAATACTGGCATTATTAAACGGAACACTGTATATAATTTGATACTATATAGCTGGCAGTGGCAGGGGAGAATAAAGAGGGAAAAGAGAAAAGTTAATGATAAAAGGAAACAAAAATACAAAAACAAAGCTGATGTACAGAGGGTGTAGGGAGTTGAATGGAGGCCAGAAGAATGGAAAAATTAAAAATCAAGATACATCATGTACAGGTACAAATTCCCAATGATGAATGTGATCATACTGTATTCCTAAAATGTGACAATAAATTCAATTTATTTTTAAAAACTAAAAAATAAGCAAAACATAATTATCACATGTACAAAAATATTTATTTAGCATTGTACTTAATGCTAAATGAGTTTAATTCAAGCGTGTATTAATAGGAGTCATACAGTTATGAAATATACATATTATTTTTATAGATCTATTTTCAGTATTTTGCATAAATATACAGAACATAAGACTGAGTACTAAAAGCAAACAATAAAACAATGTACACATTATGATTATTTTAAAAAATAGTTGCTGGGGTTCATAGGGGAGTAATTAAATAATCTTTTATGAACATGGAAAAAAATGTAGGCAGAGAATGAGAAAGATTATCATTCAATGTATCTTTCATTGCTATATCTTGATATCATTCAATGTATCTTTGCTTTGTTTCACTACAATGAGCACATATTACCCTTGTGCTTAACATAAATTACCAAAGGGGAAAATACAATGGGAGCCATGGAACTATATTGTAGACTACACCACCCATTTTGAATTTCTCCTTCTGTGAGGTTTATTGAGTGGCACAGCACTTCATCTACAATATCTATATCCCATAATAAGATCATAGCACAACACTTTGTCTCCACAGTTACTCTCAGTGTCGATGATTCATGAGAAACTACCACAAGCAACTTGTAAAATGCTTGTGTGAAAACTTGTCCTTCTCTGCAAATATGTAAAGTTCCAGGGGACAGAAATTCAGTACATGATTTTCTCCTATTTCAAGGAGAAAGTTACTAATTTTTTATTTACCAATATATTTTAGGTTATAATCAACTAGTTTCAAGATTTAAAAAAATTTGAAAGTTCATGTGAGAACATAGAATTTCAATAAGAAATTGCCTTACTTATTGTCATTAAATACCTGCTTTGTGATAAGGAACAAAATCTTTATAATTCATATACCCTAAAATGATATTCCACATAAAATCATGCATAATATAATCAAGACACATTCATATTGAGTAATATAAATGTGTCTATTTTCTGTGTTCTAGAAATATGGGGATTGCTTTAACACAGTCATTTTAGTCATTACAGAAGGTTATAGGGTATAAAGAATAGCTCTACTAATGTAAAAGACTTTAATGAACTCAGGTTAACAATCCAAACATTTCAATGATATGTTGAAAGGAATCAGTATAACATTTGGGAGTAATGATAGCAATATGAACAAAGGACTCATATAACCAGACATGACAGCCTATGTAACAAGATAAAATGTAAGGAATTATTTTTTAAATGAGTTTTTCTCAAAAATTTTCATATAATGAAGCTCACACATAGGGTTTCATACAGTACCTAATAGTTAAAACAGAAACATGATCAAATTATAGTAATCTCTCTCCTATAAAAGAGATAAATCTAAGGCTTCCAAATTCTTATTTTAAAGAACTACTTTACTTTAAAGGATAAGAACCAAGCTTTCTTAAATTTTAGTATGGCAATGACAGAGTACTTTAATAGATTTAATAAAATCAATATAATTATATTGGTGATAAAATAGTACTGAAAACAAATGCCAGTTTTAATTATTCTCATATTCATAATCATTCTGTTCTTTCAAGTAATATTATCAGTGTCCAACATTACAACCCAGTTTTGAAAGAAAGCTCCATTTTTCCTCACTACTAAAGTACCAAGAATATTATTCATCCAACAAATATTTATTGAACTCCAAATATGTGCCTGGTGGTATGGAAACAATGATGGATATTTTTTAAAACCACCCATTTTCTTAAGAAATGTTATAATTTCTTCCGTATATAAAGATGCTTCCAATGAAATCTGCCAAAGTTCAAAAAGATAACAATCATATGAACCTGATAAAACAGTTTATATAATCTGTAAGAAATTCATGGCTTTTGTTATTTGAATATTCTCCCAGTGGTTCCAAAACGACATTGAACCAACACCCGTCCTTCCATCCAGCCAATAGATTCAAACTTTCTTCTGAATTAAATCTCTCTTCTAACTTAAATATAAAATACTTAAAGACCTGACTATGCTTTGGCTGTTCTACATCGTAGAAAGATATGTCTATATCTTATTAAATTTTCTTTCAATTTTAAAATAAAGATTATAGAGGTATCAAGATACACTTACAATCTAAACAGCGTGTGCAAGTCCATCTGGACCTCAGCAGGCCAGAGTGCACGTCATATTCCCTCTTCACCTAGACCCTCTCTTAAACAGAAGCCAGTAAGTTGACCCAATTATAAACTAGCAGAATTGTAACGAGGATATGAAAGAATGCTTTGCTTTCATTCCCAGTACAATGTCAAACATACCTTCAAAACTTTTGCCATTTTCTAGCATATATTCAAACAGAAATCTATGTAAGGAGAAAGATTTACATATTTCATTGGACTTAAAAGAAGCTTTAAATCATATAGTTGATTGCAATTGGCCTTGATGATTATGAATAAGGATCAATTTTAATAAAACAACATCTATGCTAACTCCTGTCATAAGTTCTTCATCTAGTCACAGATGAATAATTTTTCAGGCCAAGCTCATTATTGAAAGACCAGCGTGTGTTCTCTTACTATATGAAAAAGTCGTGAAAACAATCGTAAAACTTTACAGATTTTACATTCATTTCTATGTGAGCAATTTGAAACATGAACTTGATCTAGATAACTGATGAATAAATTATCACTGTTTTGTGATGAAGCTCATATTTTGCAATTCTATACATTTTACCAGTGGTGATTTTTTGGATTGGCATAGTTCCATTATTATGAAAGGTTTTTGAAGCCATCACTGGATTTATTGAAAATAGGAACAGTTTTCAAAACAGGTTTCACCTACATCTGTTGTGCCTGCAGCAATATAGTTCAATGGACTTGAGTTTGGCATAGATGACCACTGCTCAGCGCCAAGCCTGGCCAAGCACACCTGCATCTCAGCACTTCGAGGCACTGTCTCTATCAAACACCCGACCCTACAAAATCTCTGAAAAATCACAAATGAAAACTGCATGGGGTAACATTCAACATCTGAAATTGTGAACACAATTCACAACAAAAATTTAAAACATAGTTGTTGAATGTGACACTGGTTTCATGATTCAAATGAAAAACTCAATTACTTTCCAATGCATAGAATTTGTTTTTAAAATAAAGTTTGGCATTTTCTTTTGATTTGCAATAATATGCCTGGCTCTTTACCGAACAAATCTTAAACCCTATCAGGATGAGAAAGAATAAAAAGTATTATTGTATTTTAAATTGATTTGATTAGTACATTTTATACATACATTATGATCACATTCAACTGAGAATTTGTACCTGTACATGACCAATCTTGAGTCTCATTTTTTTCCTATTCTGCAGCCCACTTCACACCTCCACCCTTCTATACATAAGCTTTGTTTCCATTTAACTTTTTTTCATCGATTTTTTCTTTCACTTCTTTACTTTTCCATACCCCCTTTCCCTTGTCCCTCACAATATTTTCTTCCTTTCACAATACGTATCATATACTTTGGAACTAATTTATACCTTCAGTTTCTCTTACTAGAGAAATTATATGGTATTTACATCTGTGTTCTACACTGCTCTTTTTAATTTGAAACTTTATGTTGCTTTTTCAGAAAGGGTTAATATTCTTGGAAATAGAAGTGTTAAATAATTCCTTTAAAATTTTTATTTCTTTTCAAAAGTGGGATTCTTCCACTCCTGCATAAGCCATCTAATCATAAGTTATGATTGGAAATTTAAAAATACCAAATAAGCCACTGGGAAATTGCTCAATCAAATGTGACTATGTATGAGGCATGAAATTATTTACTACTCCATCTACCTTGCATTCTGACTGTACAAAATACATTACTGTATTTTTTCTTAGACATTCTGAGTTCTATGTAAATATCAAATGAATAAGGTTTTCTGATTGTTCTTATTAGTTGAGGAAATTAAGAAAAGAACACTAGTCGTTTTTTTTCTTTCATAGCCTAGTTTTGCTATTTCTAACAGCACAATATTTAGAATAGTAATTCAAATTTCAAACGCTAAAACTACTGAACACAGAGTGTCTTGGTTTTATTATTTTACATTATGGTTATTATGAAAAAAATTCAGTTGAGAGATGACTATTGCTTGTAGTTGCAATAGAAGATTTACCAGGTCTGATAAATTTTTAGGATTTGGTAGAACTGATGACTCCTATAAAATGAAACAGGGATACTGATTGATTCTGTGAGTAAAGTTTTTCAACTTCCACCTTATATCAGCAATAAGTACTTTAAAAGCCAAGAAAAGGACAAGTAGAGTAATTCCCACTTTTATAGTGTGTAATGCAAACCTACTCGCCCTTCATTCTGACCCTGAGGAGGACCACTGCCAAGCAGGTGTCCTCGACTCCTGCAAAATATTGAGCACAGTCTGCATTGCACTGTGATATGGAGTCTCGGCCTGCTTTCCACTGAGGAAGGGCCAGAAAATGTGTGTATTCATGTGTATCTCTTTGGTGGCTTTCCTTGTGATGCTCATTAAAGGAGTATTTTGGTGAAGCAATAAACTCCAGAGATTGTTTCTAATTAGGTGAAGCTAAAGGGCTCAAATAAATTCTGTAAAATTCTAACAAAAATCATGTGAGAAATATTTTCTCCTTTAGTGTGTTATAAATCCTTCAATATCCAAAGTATAGCAGTTATTAGTATAAAAAGAAATTATTCATTATGAGCTCTATACATAGTTTCCATATTTTTTAAAGCTTACACAAAAGCACTTGGTGGATTTTCCTATGAAACTCATTTTATATAGAAAAATGACATTACCATAGGAGAAGAGTGTGCACATTCAAATAGGCCCAATTTAACATTTAATGCTTATTTTTTCCTTACTGGGTGAATTTTGACAACACATTCAATCTTTCTGAAATTGTATTTCCACATTTGTGAAGCAGGACAGCTATTTCAAAAATAAATTTAGTTACAGAAACAAGTACAGTAATAACTGTGTTAATTAAATGACTCCTCTAGGCGATCACAATGCCTAAATGATTTTCTGTTTGGGATATGTTATGTTAGTAAAGAGACTATTGTTGACAGTCAAATCTAAGTTCAACTCCTAAATAGTTAACTCACTCTTCTCTACTAGCTGTACAACATTGCACATGATTTTAAAATTATCTGAGCTACAATATGAGAATCAGCAACAATATGAGAATCTATTTGATTATCTCACAGGGAAGTTGCTTTATAATCAAATAAAGTGTTTAAGTTTTAATCCTCCATCTCACTCACTATTACTTTTTGTCCTCTCAACTTTACCTTTTTCTTGTTGTACTATTCCCATTTATATTATATTGCACATTTTCTCATTTGCTTATTTTATGTTCTCCCACTAGCATGTAAAATCCATAAGGAAAGGGATAATTTTTTCTATCACCATTTGCTAAATATCTTAATTTAGCTCATTTGAGTGCTTAAATGTTTATCAAATGAATAAATAAATGTCAGGAGTTTGGTATCCATGTATCAAAAAACTAAGCATTCATAACTGTTCATTAATTTCTATAAAATATATGGAGAAAGTAAATGCGTTGCTAAGAATGCACATCTGCTCAGTAACTGGGTTTAAATACAGACAGAGTTCTTCACTTCTGGTTATTTCCTTTCCATGCTTTCCTAGTGGTTCATCAAGTGTGGTCCCTGCATGGAGAGTATCAGGATCACCTCAGAACTGTGTTAGCAATACAATATTTCAGACTCTGACACGCATCTATTAAATCAGAAACATTTAGTATGGGGCTGAGCAATTTTAGTTTTATCAGATAGTGAAGATAATTTTGATATATGCTGACATTTGATAGCCACTGTACTATAATCCCCAACACTTCCTAACACCATGATGACTTTCTAATTCCATGCCTATTCAATGTCAAATGGAAAAATTAACATTAAATATGCATAGCAAATATGCATTACCTATTATAAAGGTTAATTCACTCATCCTTAAGTAAATTTTATTCTTTTAATATCAAACAAAGAATAAGTTATAAATCATGAGAATCAATTTATTCTTTGGATACACTTAATCAGGCATAACACAGGTATTCAATATTGTTTAAAAACCTCAGGTAAATAACTTTTAAAATGTGTCTTGATCTAGCTACTCTGCCATTGATTGCAAGCTATTGTTTTGTTTTGTTTGTTTTGTTTTTTCAGGTTTTAAAACAGTTTCTGGATCTCCAAATCTTACCAAAGTAGAAAATAAACATTTATTTAATGGTTATTAGTGCTGACTCAATGTGGGAAAATGATTTTACTGCATTGATTGTATGATATAAATTGGTTGTGTATAGATTTTTATTGAAAAGATTGACTAGCAAGAATACATTCTGTAAATATATTTATGCCTTCATTTGTTAGACTTTATATTCTTTTTCCTTGATAAATTTAGATCATATATTGACATGATATTGCATTGCAGGAATTCAAAGATGAATCTTCCATTTTATTGGAATTGATAATATCACAATGCTGGTAACATAATTAGTTTCCACTATAAAGACAAAAATAATTGAAAGTAATATTTTTGCCTAGTAGTGAGGGCTTTCAGCAATGGAAATTTGCAATGTTCTCACAAGAGTATGATTGCATAGCAAAGTACATTTATTTTTATTAAAACAATTTCATTTTATGTAAAGGCTGAATCAGCTTGTTCTTTCAGAGATATAAGGAAGACTATAAAAATTAAGTGGGGAAGAGTCAAAATAGAGATTATTTTGACCTAGAAATTAATGGAAAAAATCTCCATATTAATACCTCTTCATTTTCAATAACTGGATATTCCTAGAATTTATTGCAGACTTTTACAATCACATAACATGGAGTAGCAGCGTCAGTTCTGTCTTTGTTAGTTCAGTGTTACTCTGGCCCATTTTAAGTGCAGATTTCCAAAAGAAGATTTTATTTTTTTAGCAAAGTGTTAGCTTGAATGATTTTGATAGTACTAAAAATTTACCATTTCAGTTTTCTTGCACAAGTAAATGATTGCTTTCAGATGCAATTCCACAAAACGTTATACTTCCCATAAACACTAAAGTTATTTCTTCATGATTATTGGTAAAAGCATTTGGCATCATTTAGAGTTTGGTCATGTATATTTTGGAGGGCCTTCTTTTAACCTAGAAGCATAACTGAAAGTGGTGGGAGGGTATGTGGGAGCAGTCCCTCAGCCTTCAATGAGCACTGTCTCCTGAAAACTAACAAGGTGCCAAAAAAAGGAACTAGTATAGGACATACAGGGTCTGTGTACATTCTGAAGAGCAGTAACTTCTTGTGACTAAATATTAAATACAAAATTACAAGAACCCAATAATGTCAAGAAAGAAGGGCTGTCTAGGGCAAAAGGTTTTGCACGCTTCTATATATCACTATCAGCAAACTTCAGAAGCCAATCGTCACTTCATGTACAGACATAAGTATCCAGGCTGACAGGAAACCTCACCCTTGTCAGACTTCATTTTGGAGCTTCAGACAGACACTAGCAAGCAACTGCAAATGACTAATATCACCTCTGCCCTCAAACATGGGTTTCTTTCCAGATGCAGAAGAGACAAGGAAGCTCATTGCTGCAGTTGGCCAAAATAAGATCAGCTAAATGCCATCTGCTTCACAAGGGATCAACGATGCTATCACTGTGACCTCTGTCTCTGTCTTGGTCTGGTAGAGCCCAATACAATGACACTAATCCAAATTCCAGTCTCTTCAATTTAGTCTTTTCCTTATCTCAGATCAATAAGTACTTCTTGGATACTATGATTCTCAAACAGAGGAAAGAGCTCCACATTTTCAAATGACAGCAGCTGTCAAGATTTAACTCTAAAAAGCTTAGTGTGACTGAAAGCACCTTGGACTACTTCAACATTCCACTGAATGTCTTTGATACTCTTGTATTAACACCTTTTTTACATTTTGTGACAGCAGTCACAATGAGAGCATGTTTCAAGGTGTCTTATAAGGAGAAATAAATAATCCTTCCCTCTCTCCTGAATCACTCTTTGCTTCCTTCCTTCAAAGCCATGCACAAGGTTCCTGTCTCTTGCCACTCTGTCTGGCTGCTCTACCTTGGAGCCAGCCTACTACAGATGGAATACTCTGAAACAATGAGATAAACAAATGTTTTCTCCTTTAATTCACAGGTGTCGAATATTGCATCTCACTTATGAAGAGGCAGATTTAATGTCCTTGACATGTGTCTGGACAATGACTTTTGGGGTGTGCCTCTGTACCAGGTAGTCTTCATTGTCATTTTGACTGTTCTTACAAGACCTCCACAGAGGTGACTCAATCATTGGAGGAAGATATTCATCACTGGTCAATCTACTGTGTCCAGCTGAATGCACTGGTAGGAGATGGGTCCCTTTTCAGTGAGTCATTAACTGTGCCATTGAAAAGTACGTGTCTTAATGGGACTTTCCTCTCATTCTCTGATTTCCAGCAGGTAGGAGATGAGCAGTTTTGTTTCTCCCACCCTATATCCAAGAGTTTTCTATACTGGAGCAAGCTGGTCATGGACTGAATCCTCTGAAATTGTGAGCCAAGGTATAAGTCTCTCTTTTAAGCTGTAAATGTCAAATAATTTGTTTCATCAAAGGAAAAGTTGATGAAAACATACACCTAACATACAGACAGCAAATGAGTAACAGCATAAAAGAAATTTAATAACTAAACATTTTACCCCAGTAAAGGAAATAAAGTGAAAGGCAATAAATGATATGGCAGAAAAAAATCCTTGCCAACCAAATAGCTGAAAAGGGATTAATGCCAACAGTGCATAAGACACTTAAGCAGCTCAATAGCATGAATATAAATAACCCAATTAAAATGAGGAAAGGGATGTGAATAGACATTTCTCAAAAAAGGACATGCAAATGTTAAACTAGTATAAAAATATACAAAATCATTAATCATCAGGAAAATTAGAATTAAACCATAGATATTATTCATACTAGATAGAATGGTTAATATTCCTCCAAAAGACAAAAGACAAGTATTGTCTAGGATATAGAAAAAAAGAGAAATCTATAGACTATTAACATGAATTTAAATTGCTAAATAATTATGTAATACAGTATATAGGTTTCTCAAAAATTAAAACTAGAAATACTATATAATCCCGAAATTCCACAAAGACAGATAAATACATAACATACATATATAGATAGATAGATAGATAGATAGATAGATAAAATAAGTATGTCAAAGAGATATTGTACTTCAATGTTCATTGCAGCATTATTCAAAATAGTCAAGAAATAAAATCAACCTACATGTTATGGTATAGATGAATAGATAAGAAAATGTAGTGTGCTCACACACACATGCACACATACACATGAACACATTCCCTACACTGACAAAGTGAAATGCTTCTCAGCTTTTAAATAGCAAATTCTGTAATTGAAAAGTGAATAAACCTGGAGAACATTATGCTAAGTGAAGCAGATTGGGAACAGAAAGAAAAATACTACACCATCTCATTAATAGATGAGTATAATTGTGTTTGTGTTATTTCTGTGTATATTCCTGGCTCTCAGCAAGTATCTCTCACATAAATGATGCTCAATAAATTCTCTTGGAAGTAAGATTTAGTTTATATCTAATTATCTTGAAAGAATCTAGAAATAATGACAAGATCAGAAATTTGAAAAGTACAATCATCTGTTTTCAAGAAACAGCTGGTGATCCAGTGTCATAAAGTGCATTGACTTTTCTGATATCTTCTAGAGTCAAAAGTAACCTTGACAAAAAGGAACACGAGAGTCTAACCCACCTTGCATCTCAATTACCCTCTAACCTTGGAATCAATCAATTTCTGTCTAGTGAGTCAAACTGTACTCAAATTCAAGAGAGGTAGTGAAGTAGGAAGTTTGACTCAGTCTTTCCAAACTGTCAATTTTTTTTTTTTGGATTTCTTTTATTTCAAGGTGTCTCCTTTTAGAGAGGATAAATGTCCAACATATTACTGTATTTTTACTGAAATATTTAAATATCATGCTGGAAAAAAATAACTTGAAAATGAATTGGTTAATTGAAACTTCTGGCAATGTGACATTAGTATTGAAAGACAAAAATGTGTTGGAAAGCTATTATTATTTCTACTCATAATATGATATTAGGGCAAAGCATAGAGGAACAGACCTATAATCCTGGTACTGACGAGTCTGAGGCAGAAGGATCACCTTGTGTTTAAGGCAAGCCTGGGATATATAGTGAGTTCAAGGCCAGCCTGGACTACATAGTGATAGCCTGTCTTCAAAAAAATGTAGTAGTACATGATGTCAAATGTCATATGACCATATTAATGGTCTCCTCTCTCTCTTTCTGTTTTTTTCACTGCAGTATTATGAATGATCATTTCCCAACAGCACAAGGTTATGGAGAAAACTTACCTGAGGAGGTGAAAAAGGTGGAGAGTTACCTCACTTCAAGTGAGATTAAAGAGATATCTACAATTTGTGGGATAATGCAAAATTGTGTAGAAAAACACCACTCGAGCAAGGCTGTAGCAGTGCAGGTAATGTAATGACAATGCAGTGTTACATTTCTATGACATCTTCAAAAGGAGGCAAAAGCAAATACCATTCAATTGGTTCCTTGTTAGGTTTTCACAAAAAGGAAAAGATTCCACTGAACAAACAAGTATTTATTACTCTGCTAGTGATTTTGAAATTTGTCCTACACCATAACTTTCCTGTCTCTTGTGTGCCTCATACTAGCCATGAAGGTTTTCAAGGTAATGACAGGTCAATTTGTTCATTTTTCTTTATATTTTATAATTCCATTATTATTTTGTATTATATTGCAGTATCATCAACATGGTTAAATGAATATTGCTGGGTTGTAAAGTGACTCATCTGAGTTTCCATTATTTTTATGGAGAAATTTGTTTTAAAACGCAAATGCTTTCTATTAAATGCATATTTCTGTACTGATTTATGCTCACTTAGAAAGGTTTTGCTGTATGTCCTTTATTAAATTTCTCTTGAATTACTTAATTTCACTTTATCAGATAATCTGGACTGTAATTCTAGTTCTATTGCTCATAGTTGTGTAGTTTTTGATAATTTCAGTACATTTAACCATCCTGAATCGGCATTTGATCATTTGAAATGAGAATTACAGCAATACTTATCTCAAGATTTTGATAAAATGAAAAGTAACCTAGTTTTTGAAGCACTTAAGTATATAATAAATTCAATAAATATTAGCTTTTGACGCATCATATTTATAGCATATTAATTCATGTACGAAGCCATCCTCTTATTCAACAAGTCAATATATGTAGAATTCCTGCTATGTGTCAAGCACTATCACAACAGTAAATTCCAATGAACTTTGTGTTGAAGTGCTTTATAACTATATTTAAATCACAATGACATTCTATTTCTGAAGGGAAAGATCCAAATACACAAGAAGGAAGATCCAGAAGGAAAACCAATTTCAAACAACATGGGAGATTAAAAAGATGGTGAATATGAATGGCTAAGACTCAACTGAGCGTACAGAACAGAATATTCAAGGTAGAAATTTGGTTAGGGATTAGGTAGTAAAATATCTTGCACATAATGTTAAAATGTATGCCTTTGGTTTAATAATACAGGAAGTTGCTAAAAAAAATCCCTCAAGGGACCAGAGATTTAGCTCAGTGGTTTCAGCACCTATCTTGCAAGTGCAAGGGCCCAGGTTTGATCCCTGGTAACCACATGCAACACTGTACACATATTTCATGTTTAACAACATACCTGTTTAACAATAGTTCAGACTTACACAAAGTGCATTGTTGGGACTTACAACCCGCCATTTGGACTAGGGACCCATTTATTTTTTCTTTTTATACAGTTCTGTTATACAGCCTCAATATCTTTTCCGGTTTGCCTTGCTGTACAGTACTGTAATTTTTGCTGATAGTATTACACAATACAGTACTGTCGTTTATTCTATTATACATTGCAGTACTCCATATAAGAGTCATTTAAGTAAAAGAAGTCATCATGTTGGAGTTCCCTTTGACCACTTATTTGATTGAATATTGCAATCTATAGGCAATACACAATTTCTTAATTAAAAACCAATCTATTTAATGACCTGCTTGTGAAAGGTTGAAATGTCTATACTATAATCTACAAAAATAATGGACCAACACCCTTCGAAGTTCAGGGGTGCTTCAATTCATGAGCTTAGTTTGTTACATACTTCTGTGCTTGTGTTTATGTTCATGCAAGGAAGATGAGTGTGGCCATGTTCATCACCTGACGTGGAATTCACAGACAGAAGTAAATTATTTGAATGTTTCTGTCTGTGAAAATTAAATTGTTCACAAACAGAAACATCCATAAACCAAAGTACCAATGTGCTTCAATGTTATAAAGCTTAATAAGTAAACCAATGACAGGAGTGAATTTTTATAGCTTGATATTTTAATGACACAATTCTACTTCCACTTATCCCTAAAGAATGAATGATCCAGTGTAGGGGAAAAGGTAGCTGTTTACCAGTTATGCAGAACTCCTGAGTTTCCTATCACCAGTTCACAGGATGTTCCCCAGACATCTTGCTAAGTTTTGAGTTACTGAACCTTGCAAATAGATCGGTAAACAAACACTGGGATAGGAGTCAGGAAGAACTTCAAGGCCTGTCCCAGGAAATGCTCCAGCCCACCTCTTCTG
>PVIR01027347.1:0-23047 GCA_004026965.1 Petromus typicus
TTGCTCACTTCCCTAATATGGTATTGATCTACTGCTGAAATGGGTAAGCAGACACCATGTAATTTTGACAGTATTGTAAATTATCTTTTAACATTAACAGAATTTGTTGTTTCCAGTCTAAAACATCCTCCAAACATTTCATGTTTTCAGAGATGGTGCTTTGAGGAAATTATTAGATAATGGGGGTACTCTATTTATCAGATCTATTGACTGATGTGTTCAGAACCAGAGATGGTAGGGAGTGTTTGGAAAGGAGTTTTCCTGGGAGTGGACTTCTGGAGGGGATATTTTCCTCTCTAGCTCCTCCCTCCTCTCTCAGCTTCCTGGCTGCCATGAGGTGAGCAGCATTCTTTGTCCAGGTCCTTTCACCATGAGCTAGCTAACCATGGACTGAGCCCCCCAAACCATAAGTCGAGTTAAAGCTCTCCTCATTAAGCCTGTGCGTGTCGGGTCCTGTGTCTCATTGCTGAGAAAGCTGACTTGTACTGAATTTGATTCAAAGATTGTTTTTCATGTGGCCAACAGCCCGGAAAATTATGTCCACATGTTTTCTGAAGAATCACTTACTCCTTCAGACTCTTTTTTATATAAATAAAACAGACAGTAACAACCACACAAAACTTAGACCACTTACAGAAATTTCAAATTATGAAATTTTAACAAGTATGAGGTAAAGATAATTGCAGTTTATTCTGGAAATTTTAAGATTGTTGTAAAAAAAATCCTGGATTCACAGACTCACCTTTCAATATGTGTACATGATGATCTATGAAGGCAACATTAACATTTTAGTCATAATAATAGCAAGAAAAATAGCAAGTGTTCTGCTTAGAACTTCCCTGGCTATCCTGGCTTTTCCTTTTATGTCTTATTGAGTAAAACCAGTCAAAATGTAACCTCACAATATAATTTCCTCATGAATACTCATGTAGATTTTGACTGGAATAGTATCTGACAATAAAAAAAGCAGTTAAATGCGACAGTGAATACCATTCACTAATCCTAATGTATCATTTGTGAAATCCAGTGTCTGTTTGGCAAAACTAAATGTCCCATTGCCTTTAAGTATTCTATGGAGATCCAGCCTAAAACCCATACCCTGGCTGCATGTGTCCCCCAGAGAACAGAAAATAATTAAAACAATGAAAACCATTTTATTTCGGGAAACAAATACAAAATAAGTTTATTCAAGGATAAAAGGATTTGAAAAATTGAATGCTATGGTTAAATACACTGCTCATATACATAAAACTCAGCTGCTTTTAAGATCATCAGATTTCTGCCCATTCATTCTTGCCCACATACTGAGAGCGATTTGTTTTCTGCACCAGACAAGGTGTGGCACAGAGCCAGGTTCTGTGTGTCCACTGATGTCTGTATCACCTGCCAGACACAACCGGGTGATGTGCCTTCTGAGGAGAAGCATTTGTCTTTGTCCTGGTGTTTTCACCTTACCTGAGATCCTTCGCCAAGAATGAATAGATAGATGAACTTATATTACATAAAGGGAAACACACAAAAGTCTAGAAAACATCATTTCAAAACACACTCGCCACCACCCTCACATTTCAGGACTTTTTCCATGACAGGTTTTATTGTGCTAAGGGAGTTCGCCTCTTCAAGCTCACCTACTCTCCATTTCCTAGGTATCACTGATGAGAATTCCTGAAATAGAGTTTTCAATTAGATTGTGCAGGCCTGACCCCAAACAAATTAAGTTAAAAGAGACCACCAGGTAGCTGTTCTGTGTTTAATTATTAATTTGATTTTATTCTGTGTATACAAAGGCCCCTGTGATCACCTGTAACAAATAAGCTAAATTCAATTTAGCCGACAGGACATGGATATTGGGATCATTAATCACTGTATGTTCTGGACCTGCCAAATACAAGAATAGGCCCAATAGAATTCTAATGGTTGAGTAATGTGAGATATTTTTTTCTATAGAAGAAACCATTCAGCAACTTGAAACAAGATCATCAGGAGTTGAGTTGAGTTTTGTTTCTATTTAGGTCCAGTGTTGATGGAGAAGCACAGAAGATGCCAAGTGACACTGGTTTCATAGATGTACTTCCTCCTTCTGAGTGGTCCAAGATCCAGGTCCTGGTGCCTCAAGTTCTAATGACACCATCACCCACGCAGTCAATCACATTAAAGAGAGCGGAGGTGTTCAAAAGTGTCATCTGTTACTTCAGGTTTGCTCTTCACAAGTTAGAAGACAGGAGCAAATAACAATATTTTTCTTACCACTCTTACCTAAAGAATTTAAGAGCTAAGTGAAAACACTGTGGCCTTTACAGTGTGCCTTCAATTTGCCCAAATGAAAAAGGAGGTGAACTGGTGGCAGAGTTTGTGTAGATCTCTCATTTTTTAATCGGAACCACATACCTTCTGTTAAGATAGACTACAAAATGATTTCAAAGAGGTAAATTTTATTTTTGAACATCCCAGAAGCATCCTGTGTAATTTTTGGTTCCATAGCATGTACATTTACAATGTTTTCAATGGTAATTAATATTTAGAAGAAATGAGGTATGTAGAGTACTGACTGATCTACACAGAATTCAGTTCATTTATTCCACTATACTTGCTGTCTGAAACCAAAGTAGCCTTATCAGTGTAGGAAAATAGTGCACATGAGCTGGGATGATTACATAGCCAATTGTTCTCTGAAAACCTTCAAAGGCAGGTCTCTTTGCTTAATAACTATTGAAAAAATGTCATCTGATTTAAATGCTTTTTCTGAATCGATCTCAATCTGTATAGTTTTATATCAGTGTGTGGATGAAGTCCTATGAGGGTGACTACTCTGTCGGCCTGTTGATAGTAAGCTGTTTTTGTTCACAATAACATCTTCACTATGATTCCTTTCTTACAAGAGGACATCAGAGAGGGTTTCCTGTTCTTCATGGCTGTTTGCAAGGGAGTGATCTTGTCCACCTTTGAAGATTGTGCTTCTCTTTTCTCTATGAATGGAGTCCCAAAGAGTTGAGAAAGGGAATATTCAACAATAATATTTCTTTGATACTAGGAATGTTATATTCATATTACTAGATTTATAAGGTTATTATTATTCAAAGGCTGGGGATTTCGTACAGCACTAACATAAATATATTAACATAAAGCTAACAGTCTGAGTTTAAATTGAGGCTCTTCAGCACTTAGAGATTTTGTTCCAGGTACTAAACCTTCTTACAATTTACTAATTAGCTATGTGCCTTTGTAAGAGGTGCTACTTACTAATAACTAAGCTTTCTAGTTATGCAAATGTAACCTGAAATGTAAGCCAACTCATAAAATGGTATAAATGATTACATAAGCGTATAGAATATTACTTGGCAGATATCATGCGCTAAAATATCAGCTCAGTCATGACTGAAACATAGAAACTTTATCACATTAAGAACAAAAGTGGGCCAGGGATTTAGCTCAGTAATTCCAGTGTTTGCCTGGCAAGGGCCAGTTCCTGAGTGTGATCTTCAGTTCCACTACCACAGTTGTGGCCTGTAACACTAGCACTTAGGAGGCAGAGGCAGGAGGATCATTTTGAGTTTGAGACTGGCCTGGGCTACATAGTGAGCTCAGGACCAGCCTGAACTACAGAGACCCTCTCTCAAAAAAAAAAATAAATAAGTAAAATATTAAAAAAAGAACAAAAGCAGTTTTGTATTCAAGAAAAGATAGACTTAAGTAGAGTGACTCAGAAAAGCAAAGCAGAATCCAACCAGAAGTTTCAGGACTGCAGATTTACAAGGGGTTGAAGGAAATATTCTTTAATAATCAGAACTGTCATTAAACATGAATATTCTGTACTGAAAAAGCTTAAGAACAGGATGCATGATTAAATTTCATTGGTGCTAGAAGATATTCCTGTCTAGATGGCTACTCAAATGAGCATCATAAATGCACGATGGCACAGAAAACACTTGGATTTGACATTTCTCTGTCAAGTTTACTTCTGTACAGACTATAACTTCCATCTCCTGCTACAATATGAAAGATATCTCTTAACAGGTTGCATCCAAAATAAAACCTAATGCTCTTAATTTGCTAACATAAAATTGGCCCAATTATAATCGCTCTGAATGTGCAGTCTATGGAAACAGGATTAAGAACCATGTACCATATTTTTACTGTTTCAAAGAGCCTAGCAGATTATTTCTTGTTTTTCATAATGAGGATGAATATGTTAGCTAAACTGTTAAATGTGATTTTTTTGGAATGGAATTATGCTTATATAATTATATCAGCTAGGGTTCTTGCTCATATGATGTTCCAAGAGTTTTCATTATTAAAACCAGCAAAATCAATCTTTGGTTTATACAAGACATTTGGTACTTAGAAACTTTCAAACATTCAATTCTTAGGTTAAAAATTAGTCATTATTAAACACTTAATTAACATTAGCTGCTGTAACTAAAGGGATATCTTTGAGTAAAAACTGACATGTATGGAGACCTTAGAGACCATGGAAATCATAAAAGAACGGACTCAGTGACTGACCCTCAAAACTAGGGAGAATGTTTGCACTGGTTTGTGGATTGACTCACTCATTGCCTGAGTACTGCAACATAAAATTTGATATAAATCATCAAAATGAAAAACTTCTTATGTCTACCCATATTTATATCAGCTCAGTTTGTAATAGTTAAATCATGGCAATAACTCAAGTGCCTATCACAAAGTGAATAGATAAAGATGTGGTTCTTTTCTTTTTTTTAATAAAATAGAGCACACTACTCAGCCATAATGATAAACTCAAGACATTTATAGCTAAATGGAGGCACATTGAGGCTATACTCTTAACTGAAATTACATTACACACATGTAAATATTGAATTATCTCTCTGGTCTGAGAAACTGAAAGTGTGAGTAAGAATCATAACATACAAGAGATATCTTGAAATAGGAAGAGAACTGTCAAAGGAGAAGGAGAAGGAGAGAGGGGAAGTGGGGAAGGGAAAGGAAATGGGGAAGGATGGGAGGGTTGACGGATGCATCTTGATGAGGAAAATGAGCTAAAATAGATTCTAGTGACTGCTAGCGTAGGTGTACTTTGGTAAGGATTTGCTATTGTGTTAAATGTTTAATGTGTTAATAAATTAATACAAAATGAAAACATTTTACTGTTATAAAAGCAATTCTAATACTTGAAAAATATTGTGCACTAAATTATACATATACACATATTTAGTAATGGAGGACAAGGCTTTGTGATTATTTGGACAAAATGTAGGTGGGACTATAAAATAATGAGGGAAGGAGGGCAGCAAAGCCAGTTTCATATTGTTGTCGACAAAGCTGCAACTAAAGATGAAGCAAAACCACTCAGGAAGATAAAGCTGTTGTGGATTATTCTAAAAAGTTTCTAATCATGCAGGTTGAAGATTAAAACAAAGCAAAAAACTCCTGTCAAGTGCTTAGATTTGTCGCATCTTTGAGTTAGGAATATTTGTCAATAGTTGAAGAAAAAACAAACTAGGAGTAAAATCTTGTGATCTGTGAAAAGTACATGAGTTTCAAATTGCAGCTTCCACTGATAAGATTTATTGAGACATAGCAATATTTATTGATTTACCTATCACCCATGTTTACAGTAAAAGTGTTTAGTAGGTATGACAGTAATTGTCTGGATGTAGAACCCTAAAGATACTTACTGTCTAAATGCTTAACCAACTCTTCAATAAGTCAGGTAGCCTCCATCCTCGATTCCCAGGACCATGCCCATTTTCACTTAAGACCATGTTACAACTTCTTTTCAACAAATAAAATAAATATAACTTGAATAGAACATTCACAAAATATGTACTTAAAGATATAAATATGTGTCATCTTTCTAATCACCGTGGGGTTAAGTTTATTTTGCTTCTGGAAATCAATGCTGTTCTTTTATTCCTTTCACAAATATAATGGGTGGGAAAGCTAAAGTAGAGTTGCTAGGTTTTGTGTATACTTTAGGAAGGAAATTAGAAACATTTTGATGAATAGTGTAAAAAGAAGATTTGAGTTGTTTCACTAAGAAGTAAAAATTATATATGATGTAAAACCTGGTGCTTTTATATTTGTATTGCATCTTAAAACTGTTAGAATGTTCCACTTAATATATGCATTACTTCACACACATAAATTTTATGTATGTATCTGGTAAAAGCACATAATTCTAACCAGCATGTCCAATTGGTCTCTTGAACGTAGTCCTCTCATCTTACTTTACTTTTGTCTTTTGATGAAATTTTATCCACACTCCTTAGTAGTCAGGCTGAGAATAAAGATGTGTCACATTCAGGCACAAACCCTCACTGTTGAATGTGATCACAGTGTGTACATAACATGTACCCATAAAATCAACTTAAAAAGAGCATTTTATTCTTTTTTCCTATGTTTTTTCTACTTGCTTCTGTTACAAGTGTATTGACCTAAGCTACTGAAATGCATTTTTACTTAAAATGAATCTATCAACACAATGACCATGAAGATTTTGTAAAATGATTTTAAAATAATTTAACCAGTACACATCTGTAGTTATAGATATGTACATAAATACAAATTTTCTCTCTAATTTTAAGTTTTACATTAGTACCAGAGCTTTGGCTTCTGAATACCTCAATTCTTACCATTTTTATTTTGTAATAAGTTCTCACTAAGTCTCCAAGTGACTTAAGCTGGGATTAAACTGATGATTTTCCTGCCACGCCCTGCCCATCAAGGCTGGAACTACAGGTGTGCAACACCACACCTGGTGAAGTGCACATTTTCTTGCTCTACCTACACACATAATCATGCATATAAATCCTGAGGTGACCATCAGGCTAAAAGAGCGTCAGCACTGTGCCGGGTCAATGGACTCCCGCACAGGTGCCTAAGGAGTGACCTCTGCTGCGGCTTCCTCGTCCTTGACATGTGGAGGATAAAAGCCAGCCTGACAAAAATCACCCTGAAGGATGCAGCCCCTTCCCATCTTGGGAAAACAGAGCAACCATCACTCCAAATAGTTCATTCTGTAACAATAATCGTTCACATCCTAAAATGTATGAATGGTGGGAAAAGGACTGTAGCCTCAGAGATTTTTCACCTTTTATCATCTTTACCAATGCAATTAATCTGAACACACCTGCCAGGCAATTCTTTGTTGTTATTCAAAGAGAAATTTTGTGAGAAGAAAACAGAAAAGAATTTAGGGCATTTTCTAATGTGAACTTCTGCTAATGATTAATAACAGCAATAAAAATAAGGTAAGCTTTTAGTCTCTTAAAGGAAAGACATTTTTTCCTAATTATCAAAGGAGTATAACAGCAGACTATCAAGTAAGTAATATCTGTAATTACCAGAAAATTATGAAGACACTGTAATACAAGTGAACAAAAAAACTAATTTGGAATTCATAAATCTTTTGTTGAAAATTTAAGAAAGAGTAAAACAACACATGTTTGGGGGGAAAAGCTTTTTTGTAATATTTTTTCTGCATTGGTGCTGTTTTTGTGGAAGTTTTCATTCAGTATTATGTTTATGGGTATAATTTGGACTCATGACATTTCCTCGGCTAGATTTGATATTCTGCTATCGATTAATAATAAAATGTCAGTTGCAAAAGTATTAGATCATGAATCATCAATAATTATAAAGCTTGACTTGTAAACTCTTTCCAATGTGTCTGAAATATTTGGAGCAGTTGCACTTAGGTGACACTGTAAAGAGGTATCGCTGCTTGTGAACGGCAGATGTACTGTTCAAATTGGTTCTTCTTGTTATAGTTGAATTTTTCACCTTTGAAGATAATCTTTGCTGAAACAAATTAACATACTAGGCTTGAGCTTCTTATTTCTAGATAGGGCTGTTTGCAAGGACAACAAGTGGCAAATATGCAGGTGGCAAACATTTTTAGACATTTTTTAAATGCTAAGAGGAATTCACTGAGATTAAATTGCACAAACTGTATAGTTTACGTTGCTTATCTGATTTCATTTAGAAAGCCTGAAAAGTTGGAATACACTCAGCTAAAGTGCCAACTGCACAGGATAAAAAGCTTGAACTTCTAGATGTCAATATTCTTCCCAGGAGGTATTTCACACTTCTTGACCCAATTCATTGTCTTCAGTGAACTTACTCTCTTCATTGAATTAAGGGTATTCCATCTGACAGACAGAAGCTTTTGGAAAGTTTCATTTAGTTTTCTCTGAACTTGGCCTCCTACATCAGTTCTCTTGTCTCCCTTTGCTATAATAAATCATAGACAAAATATGACTACAACTTGAGTCCTGTGATTTCTAGTGACTTGTGAGGTCTTGCAGAAGTCAGGTACATAACTCAATTCAGCTTGGTTGAGAATCATCCACAGACAAATCCTGCGAGTCTAGTTATTCTCCAGTTTTCAATTAATGTTGACTCTGTGTGTCTTATTTTTAATCATTAAAGATGAGCAATATGTCACTAAAATTTCCCTAAGTTCTCCTTGAGGAGAAAAGAAAGCTACTAATATTCCCGCAGTATTAGAACAACTCAGACGAGTTATCTCACTTAATACTCCAAACAGGTGAGAGATGCTACAGCAGTGCCATTGTATGTATGACAAAATAAACTGTGGAAATTTCAAGGAATTTAAGAAAAGCAACATATTTACTATCTGTACTATGTGAGTTTAAGCTAAAGTCTATTGATATGAAGTCCTGTGCTCTTATTATCCTGGGGACTTTCTCCTGAAAGTAGAAGGAAAGAAAGCTATCTTCTTTTTTCTTCTAGATATTTTTTTTAATGAGTTGAGATGTTGCTAAAGAAAATGAGTATTGAGTCTCTAGGAACAATATTCTTCTAAAAGAAGACTGGCTTGCAGATGTCAAAGAGCAATCAGAATGACCTGGATTGTAAGGAGGCTGGGTCATTTCTCTGATTTTTCACTGTGATTTGTTTTCATTTTTGGAGAGTCATAAATTGGGTGGTTGTTTAAAACCAGAATGTGAATTAAGGACATTTGTGAGAAGCTGAAAAAAACGGGAAGTTAGGGACACTCACTCATCTCTCCAGGACTGTCCCTTACACACCAGTTCTAAAACTGCTTAGGTTTCCCCATCCATAGGATACCATAGAATTAATTAATGATGATGCTATATCTATCACCAAATTCATGAGGCCGAGGACTGTACAGTTCATTTGTTAGACAAAATAAATCTGAACAAAGCAGCTAAGAAAGCACACTTTCAAAGAGCTTTGCTTCTATAGTAATTATAAATTTACTAAATAAAGGGTGAAAGTTCAAAATATCATTTCAGGTGTGGCTATTGTTCTTTCTCAATAAAGAATATGAAAAATAATGAAAATATAAACTATAAGAAGAAAAGTTAGGCAAAAGATGAAAGACTCCAAAAGAAAAACATTTTAAGTCATATGTGAGTATACTCAAGAATCAGATACTGTACATGAAAAGATATTAAATAATATGAAAATCAAAAATGCATCTTAAAATATTTTAACTATTTCTGTTAAATAAGCAACATTAAATGCATTTTCCAAAACCAAAAAAAAAAATTCTTTTTGTAGTATAACACTATTTTCTTTACAGAAAATAGACAACTAAAATTAGAAAAAAATTCTGCTTTTCATATGCACTTCATCTATTTTATGACAAATTTTATATATATATATATATATATATATATATATATATATATATATTTGTTTAACATTCCATTGGTTTTAGTTACTTGTTAAAGTCTCAATAACCCAACTTAATATTTGAATTGGTATGACTAGCTTAAAAATGAGCCTTGTATGCCCAGAAATTTAGCTCGGTGGTCCCAGCACCAGCCTTGCAACTGCAAAGGACTGAGTCTGATCCCCAGAAACTACATACAATAATACAGGGAATAGAGACTCACACCCATCAGCAATCAGAACTAAATTCTACAGTGTCAGGTGTGGTGGCTCACAACTGTAATTCCAGCACTTGGGAGGCAGAGGCTGGAGGATTGCATTAGTTCAAGGCTGAGCTCAGGACCAGTCTGAACTATAAAAACTAGACCCTGTCTCAAAAAAAATGAGCCTTCATGATTGAGTGTTTTTTCTTATATACCACAAGGTAATTTACTCTTATAACCTGGAGTTTGTGCAATTGGTAGAGGTGGAAAGTTTCCAATGGTCAAAACAGAGCCTAGACTTTCAGTAAATCTAGGAGGATTTGCAGAGTATAGGAAGTCTAACACACACACACACACACACACACACACACACACACACACACACAATTCCTGAAGTACAGGAAAGCCCAAGCCCAGAATGTCACCTGTTCCTATGTCATAATGCAAGAATGAAAAGATAGAAGAATGTCATTCAAATATTTTTTGTAACAAGAATCACACACATAAGGAATTAGTGCACCAATCCCACTTCAGCTGAAATATGTAAAGTTGACTTCTGTGTGGTAATATTAGTTACTCTTACAGCTCTTAGGTGGACCGAACATCTATGAAATAGAAAAGTGTATTGTAAAAGATAAAGTAAAACTAGCTACTTATGAACTTATCTATTTATATTTTCTTTACACCTACTTAGATACATGAGTATATTACTGGGATATTTCAGAGAAAATACAAAAGAAATCAGTTCCATGTGTAGGAGACTGGGTGCTAAAAGTAGGAAGAAGACTCAGCACATGCTAAAACATGTATGTCAGCATATGTATTTATGTGTGTGCATATGTATACATATATATTTCTGAATCTATGTCTGTAGCACATATCCTTCACACATGTATTTAATATTTTAATAAATGGTGTCCTAAATTTTCATTTACTTTTTAACTTCTTTTTTATTAGTGCATGCCTGCAGGGCATACACTTTACAGTGCTCTTGGGGGTGTGTGGCCATGCACATCCCTTTTTAAAAAATTTCCTTCATCATTCCTCCTTCCTCTAGTTTCTTTTTCCCCACTTTCACTCTTACTGATATTTTTAATTTTAGTGAATGCACTGAGTACTCGGGAAATTACTCATTGCTTTAAAAGAACAAGTATTTTGGTGATTATTTACATGACTACAAATATCAAGAGAGTAATATATAAAACAATATTTAAATGAATATTTTTCTGAACACTATATATAATATTCTACCTATTGTAAAATGTAATTTTAATTTGAAACTGTTCCCATGAAAACTTGTGTGCATGCATACATACACTGATATTGTGACTAACCATTCTAAACAGTCAGTGGCTTCCAGGTTAGATAAGTAAAAGCCATGGGATTTTTGTTTAAGTATTTCATGCCTAAAATTAGGCTTCCTCATTTCTCTATACCTATTTAATAGTATCATTGATAATGATCTAGCTCTAGTTAGAGAGCTTATTAAGTCAATAATATGATATACATATTTGGGAAAGTAGAGATGTAGTCAATATCAAGATAAATTTCATTATAAACTTCATCACTTTAAAAAGAGACAAAACAAATAAGCAGTCTTACTGGATTTCTATAATTCTAAAGTTCTTTATCTCATTGTTACTCTTTTTGACACACTAGCTTTTTCTCCTAAAATTACACTAAATTTGTGCTTGTCTTTTCAGTTAGAAGTCCATTTTTTAGGAACAAGTCCTTCGCATACCTGCAGAAAATCTTTGCATAATGAAGGTTAAAGTATGTGTTTGCAGAACAGAAGAGGACCATGGGGAATTCTGATTGAGATACTGTGAAAACCAGCCTGGCTTTCCATTTTATTTCACTTGTCAATCACTGCAGATGCCTGAATATTTACATATTGCTTGTAATGTCGCTTGACCAAAAAAAAAAAAAAAAATTTTTTTGAGAATAAATGACAGTTCCTAAATGAATGATGTTTTATAAAGGCAATTCTCTTATTTCCATGTTAGGAATGAACTTCAAACTTTTTAAGCTGGAGTGAAGTAGATGGGACACTTATAGGACCTCCCAATCAGTGGGTGCATTGGGGAAACATGCAACATTACCATTAAGGACTTCAATTGATGGATTTGGAGGTATGAAATGAACAAAAAGACATATCAGATAGCTGTGAAACTCTTAAGAAAGTAGTTTTACCTCAATAATTGGACATTAAAATTAAGTCAATAAAATATCTATCTCATTTTTTTCCAACACAAATTCATTCTTGAAAATTTCTCCAGTAGCCTGTTGAAGCTGGGCTAGTAAAGAGGAAAAGAAGACCCTTTCGTAAAGAAAGTGAGGGGCACTTGGACTTTGTTCATTACAGACAGAGGCAAAAATAAAGACTTTTTGAAGTCAAAGGATGAGTTTTCAGGGGACGTTCAAGCTAAACATGAGTCCTCAATACAAGACAAGTTGCCTGAATCTTTTTATCAATTTAATTAGCTATGCAAAGGGAGAAGCACTGACAATGGCCTCATTTTCCTTTTCTGTTTTTGCTATAAATGTCTCTAAAATGCTTCCAGACTACAAGAAAGTTGAAAAAGATTACTTGCCAGGGCTCCACTCTGCTTTTCTTACAAATAGTCCTAGATGATCAACCAAGGGAAACCAATTCTATCAAATAAAACACTTCTCATTTAATGAAGACGCCTCCATGGAATCTACAGTATACGGACTGATCTTTAAATCCATGTGAAGCTTTGCTAATACCATGCTAATTCTTGCATTCAAATTTCCAAAGACACCTGTAATAGTAATCTGGGGCCTTCAATACATATATACTTTAGTGATCATTCAAAGAAAATCAGTGTGTAAAATAATCCATGCACCGTCAAATGACAAGAATGGCTAGAGTTAAAGTGACCAATCTACATTACTTTAGTACATTAATTCCCCAGGGATGCCACAGTGAAATTCCACCATGCAGGTGGCTTACACAACATTTATTAGTCTGGAGTTCTTTCTAGAGGGTGAAAGAAGGAAGTCGAGATGTTGAGAGGATGTGCTTCTTCTGGGGACAAGGAGAGACGGTGTGTCCTATGGCTTTCTTCCACCATTGGATCATTTCAGGTATTTCTTGGTTTGCAGCAAGTTGTGTGTGTGTCTTGCTTTTCCTTTATCCCTGACTGCCCTTACATCCAACTTTTCTTTTGCTGAGAAACATAGGAGTAGCAGTCATATTTCGAGATAGTCTCTAATGATTGTATCTGGGATTCATTTACAATATTCCATTTCTAAACAAAGTCACATTCACATTTACTAGAGTAAGGATTTAGATATCTTCCCAGAGGACATATTTCAACCCATAATAAATAGTACCTTAAGCAAAAGAGTATATTATATTATTTTGTATAACACTGGCCCTTCCAAATGAGAAGAAAATATATTGAAGAATTTTTTTGTTATATACATTTCAGAATATTTGAGCATCTACTAATGACATGTAGCACATATATAAAAACATATATATATATAATTTATCAATTAAGAAAATAATCTAGCAAAAAAGCTAAACAGACATTACAAACTATTGTATTTTTGTTTATGGAATGATTTAGAAAATATATGAAAATTGTACCATTGATAGTAATTACCTCTTGGGAAGGAAACATTCTGTAAAAAGAATATAGAGAAATTTAAACTTTTAGTTATTTTTTCCCTTTAAAAATATTTATGTTTTAATGTTGTAGTTTAAAATTTATTCTAAAAGCTTCCTGCGACCTCTCCCCAGGAGCATGAGGCAGTGAGTGGACGGGGCCTGAGACTGGAGCATCCCACAGAGTGAGATGGCGGCTGGGAGGCAGGGCTCCCTACCGAGGTCGCTGTGGCACGCAGCACTCAGGATTCTGGCTTTGGGGCCGAGCCAGAAGCTGTGACTCATGTTTTATTGCCCTGTCAATCAGGAGAGCCACAGCCTCATACTCTCTTTCACAGATGAGGGCTTCAGTGATAGAGAGAAGTGGGGCTGAACTTTCCGTGCACACGTCCCTGTGTTTTTTTGTCTGAGTGCTGCAGTTCTCCAGCTCGCGCTCTGTGTGTGGCCTTCTGGCCTTCCACTGGGAGGCAAAGCCCAGCAACGCCCTGTTCTGCTCCCCACAGGCACACATCCACCTGAGGTCCACCTACACTTAGCATCCAGCTGCGTTAAGATGAACATGCTTGCGAAAGATATTTGTAATTCGGGCAGCCAGAATAAATTAGTATTTAATAAACATAGTGTATGTAAATATAAATATACATACATTTGGTATATATACATATGTATATATACATATACATATATTTGCATTAAATTGTTGCAGCGTTTTAGATATCCAGATCTTATCATTTTAAACAATTATGAATTTTAAGTATGCACTTTTCATGACACCATCAAGACAGAAAACTTTTGAGACAATTTACATAGTTAAAGAGAGCTGATTAAAAATACTCCTGAATAGTTTTACCAGTATGTGCTGAAATCTAAAAAACAAAACCAGAAAATAGTAACTTTAATGGTAAATAAAGAGCCCATCCTTGACTTAGACAAAAATCTAAAATCATTTTCATGTTTAACTTGGGTCTGCTTTCGAATTCCAATTTAAGCCCAAATGGTGGCATAAACATGCTGTCTTGGAAGGCGGCACTTACCGGAGAGGCACTTAGCATGCAAATCCACAACATAAATTTAGTTTACAAATGGCATCGCACAAAGATTGCCGCTACAGCTCATTCTGTAGTCACAATAGACGTGAAAAAGATAACTCGTTAGTGGAATAACTATAATTCACACAGAAAACTGACATAGAGTCCCATAAGCCTCGCCGCACAGCTTTACTTTTTGACAGTACAGAGATCTTTACACAGATATATCTTTTGGTTCAGTGACAGTTTTACTAGAATAAAGGATGGACAAGAATTAAAGTGCCTTGGGGTAGTTAAATATGAGCAGACATAGTTAAGAATTCTTTCTCCTCTGCTGTCCCCTAATTCCCAGCAAATGTCAAACCTACTGTACACATGGAAAATGAATCTGTTGCATAATATGTTAGGATAAAATCCAAGTCATTCTCACTTAGTCTTTCTAAAATAAGGAGATAAACCATCATATAGTATTCTAGAAATGATCAATCTTGTCATCTGTAGGATGTTCTGAGTTGTCCATTTTGGAATCATTTCGCAGTGAAGGGACATTGTATTTTGAAGATCAGGTGAAACTCAACAATAGAGTCAACCTTCTCTTCACAGGTAACAGGTGTGATCGGCACCTACAGCCGTGTTGGGGACTCAGGAGAAACAGTGTCATTTCTGAATACAGGAATCCGACAAAGCCAAGACACTATTAGCAACAGGAGGACCTCACAACTCTATTAGAAATCTTCCTGCTTTTTTGAGATATTATGGGTATAAATCAAATGGCTAAAGTCAGCTTTTGTTTGCTAAATGATAACACAACACAGTGAGTAGAAATTATTAAAATTAAATTAGAACTTAAATTTCCTTATGTATAACATTGTATTCTAATTTATATTGGCATATACACCCCTATTATTTTACTATGGAAATGCAGTAATGAAATTTGGAAAGCTCCTTTTAACTCTGCTGTTTAGTTACCCTGTTCCAGTTCTCATTTTATATGTAAATAAAATGCATAAATCTCATATGGTGAAGGGTCGCAAATTATCAGCCTTTCAAGCAGTAATACACAGTATTGTAAATAATAGAAGCAGGAGTCTTTCAGTGTTACTTTGTCCCCAGCAAGTATTTGGAGATCACTTTGATAGAAGTTCCTTAATTTAATAAATGATCACAAAACTCCCGCCCTTTAAATGAAGTCTAATCGACAGCCCCAAAGTTGTGAAATGATGTGCTCGGTGAAAAGACAAGTCTACTTTCAACTGAAAGGTAGTTTATTAAACTTCCTACCAAGGGAAAGCTGCTTGGTTTACAGGTAGTGGAATTTTTCTAATTCCACATATATAAATATCTTTTGTACTTTTTTATTAGAAAAATTTTTTTAAAAAGACTAAAATGAGAAATGGCATGACTCATTGCACAAGCATTTTTGCTGGCTTTCTAAATTTACAATGACTAAAAGATGTAGGGAGTTTTAAAAGAACATGAAAAAGAAAATATCTCAGTTAAATATGTTAAACTACATAGGTTAAATACACTGCTATGTGTAATAGAACTCTGAGTTGTGTTAAAGTAGCAGTTAAAATTTTCAAAGACTTTAATTCAACACTACATTTAATTTTTCTTTTCTCAGGAAAAGTTATCCAAGTGTCATTTCATTAGTCATAAGATGTTTGTAAGAATAAGTAAAAAAAGTGCTACTGAAGGTATTCTACCAAGTTGTTTGGAAGTAGAAGAGAATGTGCTTGAAAATTATTTCTAATATTGTAACAAAACAGTACCATCAAAAGAAGGGAGGAGGGAGAACCAGGGAGGAAAAAAGGATTTTAAAATAGAAGTGTTAAAGAGAACAGTGAAAACATCGCTAAGGAGAATGGAGGAGAAGACACGCTGATAGGGGCAGGGAGGGAGCGGAGCGGAAGAGGACAAAAGAACAACCCGACGTGTCATGCGCGAGCGCAAGCTTCCCACACGGAGTCATCCTTATGTGCTGGGAACAGGTACCAACAAAGCAATAAAATAAAGCAATGTACAGTTGAAAATAGAGAAGAAATGCAAGGAGGAGAGTTGGTGTTGAAACCTGGTGCTCCCCGGTGAGTCTCTTATTTTGTGGCGAAGCTGAGTGCTCACCCAGGCAGTTAATTCCTTCGTGGACTCTGCTGTTTGGTTCCTTATGAACTGGAGCTGTCAGCTGTGACTTTTTCAGTGGAAGCACCGTGTGGAATCCGCACGCTTCGCTGGGCGCGCGCAGCTTGGAACACAAGGCGGCATCTTGTCTTTGTTGCCAAGGGGCGCTTAAGTTACTTCTTCCAAGTATTAGTCATTATACAATCTGCCCCATTATTTCCCCACTCATCTCCTTTTTTTTTGCAAGTTGTATTTATGGAAAAAAGCACAATGAAAGGCACAGGATACCTCAGTGGTTGTATCTTTAATAGCATGGCCAAATCCTGCGTTCAATTCTCACCCGAGGAAAATAAAACAGGAAGAAGAAAAGGAAAAAGAAAGGAAGGAAGGAGGAAAGAAAGAAAGGTCAGATAGACAAACTATTCTATTAAAAAAACATTTGAACATATTTTCTTCCACAAGTTGTTGGTGTCAGCGAAATAAAGGCTTTTAAAAATGTCTCTCTGTTCATATCTTTCTGCTCCCAAATCCTGGAAAGTACTTTCCCATTTCCCCTGTGCCTCCAGTGGCGTGTTTAGACCTCAGACTTCTTGTGCAGTGCAGCTGAGCCCACGCACTTCCCAACAGAGCCCTCTGCAGCACCCCTGAGGGCCCTCCCTTCCAGCATAGTCTTTTCCAAAGTGAGGACAAGGAAAAGAAGAGGATTGAAGAGGAAGGAGAGGGAGGAGAAGAAGGACAAAGATGAGGAGATGAGGATGAGGAAGAAAAGGAGATAAAAGAGATGGAGGAAGAAGAGGGGAAAGAATGGGGAGGGAAAAGAGAAGAGCACGAAGAAGTATTAAAATGCATCCTAATTAGATCACACAAGAGGCCTCAAAAGTCTTACAAGACTGAAGGTGTTTTTGAGTTTCACAGCCGACCTGGCTAGGGCTTTGTTTAGAGTGTTCTTTCCTATAAATAGAAAATAACCTTGTTCCAACAATGAGTAATGTCTCTATTCAGGTTCTTACTTCATCTTTCTCAGAAAGACCTGGATTGCTTTAAAAAAAAAAAAAAAAAACAAAAACAAAAACAAAAAAACTACTCCACTGGGATTTGGAGGAAAGCCAAAAACATCGCCTCACCAAACCCCAAGTGGAAAGTCTAGTTGAGGACATGAAAGTTGATCATACCAGGCTGGGGATTTAGCTCAGTGGTTCCGGCACCTGTCCTGCAAGAGTAAGGGCCGGGGTTCCATTCCCCGGAAACCACACACAATATTGGGCATAGAGACTCACCCCAGCAGCAATCAGTACCACATACCACAGTGCCAGGCATGGTGGCTCATGCCTGTAATACCAGCACTCGGGAGGCAGAGGCAGGAGGATTGCTTGATGTGAGTTTGAGGCTGAGCTCAGGGCCAGCCTGAATTACAAAGCAAGACCCTGTCTCAACAACAACAAAAAAGAAAGTTGATCATACCAGTGGGACAAAGCACCTGGCCCCACTGGGCTTCCTGCAGCTTTCCTGTCTCCTTGGCTCACTGAGCAGTCTGTCAGAAAGCCTTTGGCAATTTACAAACTAGAGAGGTCTCTTTTCTTTACCATCATGTAGCTACACTTAAAGTTATCTATAATGAAAGTCACTCTTTTGTCTTTTGTGCTAAAAAACTCCCTTTGGATAATAGATGGATTGGTCAACAAGAAACCTTGTTTGGAGGCCTGTTCAAAGAGGAGTCTCTCATTTCAGAAGTCTGGGATCTGCAAGTCCACCTGACTAGGTAGAAGGGAAATCTATTCATTTTCATGAGACACAGATAAAAGGAAAGCATTCATCTACAGTTTTAGGTTGATTCTGCAACTAAACTAAAATCCTTCATCTTAAAGCTTTGAGGTTTCACAGTAATGTCTGAGGAGTCACAGAAAATCCTTCAGCTTTATAAACTGGCAAACTGTACTGCGATGTCAGTTCGCTCTAACCAGTGAATTAATTCTAGGCGAGACATCACAGCGACTTACAGCTCCGCCTCGTAGATAAGGTGCCACTGCTTTAATATGCAACTGAAAGAAATTGCAGCAGTAACTTCAAACTCTCCCACTAGGCATCTTTGTACTGTGGAAGAGGGGATGCTGCATAAATCTCAAAAGTGGTAGAAGAAACACGGGACCAAAAGAGACTTGATCCACATGGGAAAGGCAGTCCCATGTATGCCCTGAAAAAATCCAATCGAGATCTTGGGCTAGATTCTTTGACTTGGCTATATTGAACAAACTCAAACAAGAAATTCTTCCCTGGAACTCTTGCTAGTTTTTTTGACCCAAATTAACAAGACTAGCAAAATCAATCTACAAACAAAATCTAGACTTCAATGAAAACATATTTGCAGACATGTAAATATAGCAAAAATTAATATAGATAATTTCAAGTGTCCATTGTAATTCCAGTCATATTACTTTACAGACTTGTGAGGTTTGTTTATATCTTTGTAGGTCAAAAATTAAGAGATGTTTTCTGGAAAAAAGTAAAATGGCAGGTGTTCTGGACAGTGTGACCTTATAGGCTCTGTCGTAACTGAGCTACTTTACCCCCTAGAATGAAGAATCAGAGACAATAGTTGGCAAATGACGACGTTTGTGTTCCAATGTAACATTATTGGTTCAATTAAAAGTTGAAATTATTTGGCTTACACGTGTAATTTGTCTAGGCCAACACGATGGAATAGAGTTCACTAGGGCACTAAAACCACTTGGCCTGCTTGGCATGCCTATAAATATGAAAGCACCAGTGCAGAGAGAGAGAAAAGTGAGCGACAGCTCGGCGCGATGTACAACAGACCTATCGCTCCAGCCCCAGGCCCCGGCTTGCTGTTTGAGGTCATGCAGTAGCCGGGCCGATGGTTCATTTACTAGTATTTCTTCTCTCAGTTTCCTTCTTTCTTATTCCCAGCACATTCACTTTGTATCTCCTTTTCCAGTTCTCAAGTTACTATGTTTTTAAATTTGATGTCCTTAAATTACGTGCCCAAAGCCAGAAGTGTCTTCTTAGTTCTGCAGAAACTAGATGTCCATGACCATCCCAGTGGGGGCATTGCTAAGCTCTCATCCTAGTCCAGTTTTGGGGAGGGCGGGCTTTGAGTCTCTCTTTGTCCAGTAGCCTTACGCAGGGGTGCTGCACACTAAGTGGATCTTAAACTAGAATCTAAAACTCCTAATGAGACACTCACGTGAAGATTTTTGTTCATTTTGGGATTGCTCCTGTTGTTTTCGTTTTGCTTTTTTCCTGTTCACAGAACACTTCTTTTTAAAACTATATTTAATTGGAGTTAAAAATAGCATTTTGGTTCATTAATGATCAAATTTCCAATAGAAAGGTCAACACATTAACTAGAAGCTTATCAAAACTAACAATTGCACATTTACATGATTTGAAATAGTAAGTTTCAAAGCTTTATTACAAACTGATAGTAGACATACAAATGAAACAGCCTAACATTGTGCACATTCTATAAATTGTAACATTGCAGATAACTGGGATAAAATAGTACAGAAGCACTTTTGTGTGAAATGAGTAGAACTGTGCTGGACAACGTTATAATTATTTTGTCTATATGTGATGATTATTCTTGAATTTTTATTCAAATTATGGACATCATGTTATGCATTCAATAATTGATAATACTGAAAATACAATAATTGTAATTTTTAAACATTTATATTACTGGTATGAATAAAACCACAAATGTGGACTCACTAAAATTTATACTCGCATTCTTCTAAAACACTTTGAAGTAACAGCAAAGTGAAATAACTCTAAATGCAAAGTGGAATTTGTCAAAATCTCAATACTCATCTTCCATTTAACCTAGCTGTGCTTCTCCTAGTCGTCTTCCTCATGCAGTTAAACACATCATATTATAGTGACACTTGCATACCTTTGCGTACTGCAGCACATTTCATAATAGCTAAATGTTGGAAGCGGCCTATGTGTCCATTAACAGATAAATGGGTAAAGAAATGTGGCATAGTGCTCTACCATAAAGGACAAGCTTGAGTCACTGGCAGGAAAGTGGATACATTATAAGATCATAAGTTTACGTGAAATAAATCAAACACACAAGCTCAAATATGACATGGCTTTTCCTATATGAAAAACCCAAACACAAATAAAGAGCAAAATGAAAATAGGTGAAGGAAATGAGGAAATAGATCTTTTACAAATGCTTCCCATGGCAAGAATCAAGAGATTGTGGGAGGGGAAGGGAAGAAGAAAAGATCTGAGGTGTTACATGAATGTGCCAACTCACAATAAATAGCCAATAGTTACATGCTACAAAAATGTACCAATAAAAATAAAAATTTGAAGCAAATCTATAAAGCATAAATAAATTTTATAAATCACACATCCAATTTGCTCTTAGTTAATTAATTGTATTGTATAGAGAAATAGCTAATGATTAATTCAGGCAAATATAGAAACAATAAAATTGATAAATATAAAATGAAGGATTCTAAAGAGTATTAGATTATTTAAACTCAAAGATTTAAATTGTGCAACATTTTAAATAAGGAAACCCTGTATTAAACTATTAAGTTTTTCAGTGTTCTAAATAAAAATTTCCATTTTCACTAAATTCAATTATTTTTCTTCCTACAACAGTTTATCTTTGTCTTTATGCTTCTAAAGTATAATAAATAGAAATCTAAGTGTCTATAAAAGGTTTCTACCTCTGTAATAATAATACTAATGCTCAGTTTATACACATCTAGATTGGCATTTCTTTCTTTTTTATTGTTTTATTTTTGAGATAGGGCCTCACTTTGTAGTTCAGGCTGGTTCTGAAATCAGCTTCAAACTCAGCAATCCTGCTGCCTCTGCCTCCAAAGTGCTCGGATTACAGACCTGAGTCACTACACCTGGCAGTGTGGTATGTGGTACTGATTGCTGGTGGGCATGAGTCACAACGCTAGGTGTGGTGGCTTATGCCTGTAATTATAGCACTCAGGAAACAGAGGCAGGAGGATTGCTGTGAGTTCAAGGCTGGTCTGGGCCACATAGTGAGCCAGAACTACTAAAGCTAGACCCTGTCTCAAAAAACAAAACAAAACAAAACAAAAAAACCCAGAAACTATATATATATATATATATATATAGTTATATAGTTATATAGTTATATCCTTTACTTCCTGGACAGTGCATGGTCAGCCTCTTTGACACATTTGATATTGAGAAAATTGGTTTAGCAATTGATGCGCACAGCTCAGATCAGAATTTCAGCTCAAATACATAGGAAACTCCTGAACTACAAATAAAAATCTGCATGGTGAGATGTTTTTTCAAAACCCAGTATCAACCAGAGTTTGTAACTAGAAGGTTTATTGTAGATGTTAACAATATGAACTGACCATATGAACCGCCGTATGAATCACTCACATATGAGATGTAAGTACTATAGATGGCTAGAATAAATTATACAAAAGTTCATCATATTTGAGCATAGTTTATGGCACATCTTCAAATCTTAAAGAGAATTTCTTTCTACATATATTTATAATAGCAATACAAATATACCATGCCTTTGAAAATAAAACACATTTTCATATTTTAGGTTTTATACCTTGTAAACTGTAAACATGTGAAATATATTTTCTAAATACCAACTTTATGTTGTCACCAATTATGAAATATTTTATCATAAAGAATACTAGGTTATATGCATGGTAGTGATGTGGTAACTTTTGTTGGAAGGGACATTTTAAAAGAATAGCTCATAAAGGATGCTATTGGTTGTCTAAGTAGTTCTCTGCTGAATGAATATTTCAACAAATTTAAAGAAAAGCATGTATCTCAAAATATTACCAGGTGCAGTAATGAGGCTACAAGAAAATAGCAAAAACTATGAAGTTAAATGAAATATCACTAAAATCTATTACTAAGAATGTAAACTGTAAAGATGACAATTATTAAAACACATTATTCTGAATTGTGAGAAGCAAACATCTGGTCTCCTGCAGTCAGCCATACCACAAGTGTACCAAGCAACAGATGGACAGGGCTCCAAATCAATGTCTAATTACAAGGCACACGCCAAGAAAACATGCATGGGCGTAAGTGATGTACACCTGTCCAGTTTATCACACACATCAGCCACATAGATTTATTTTGTTTGTTTACTTCTTAAGCCTGCCATTGGCTCTGTTATTTGTCTTATCTCTGGCCATGTCGTTTGAAAATACACACGTCAAATTTTAGTCCTTTCCTGTCATATGTACTGTTTTGGAAATAAATACCATCTCATTCCTTTATTTTTCAAAGTGATTTCTAGCTGCTAGCCAAACAGCAGAGGATTATATATAGGAAACATAAACAAGTTATATAGTCTCTAAAAAGCTACAAAATGATATTATTCCAAGTATTCCTAGGGGTGCAATGAAATTAAA
>PVIR01027348.1:0-23019 GCA_004026965.1 Petromus typicus
CCGGTAACCACATAACAATACTGGGTGTGGAGACCCACACCCAGCAGCAACCAGTACCACATCCACAGTGCCGGGCGTGGTGGCTCACGCCTGTAATCCCAGCACTCGGGAGGCAGAGGCAGGAGGATTGCTGTGATGTGAGTTGGAGGCTGAGCTCAGGGCCAGCCTGAACCACAAAGCGAGACCCTGTCTCAAAAAACCTAAAAAAAAAAAAAAAAATGGTGAGCACTGGGCCGAAGATATAACTCAGTGGCGATGTGCCTGCCTGGCAAGCAGAAGGTCCTGAGCTTGGTACCCCACACACACACACACACACACACATAAATGGTGAGCACCAAATCTTAAGGAGTTAACAGGACCTGCTGATAATTATATGTGGAATCAAGTTGATTCCAGGTTTCAGATTTCAATGACCAGAAAACTGAGGATTCCATTCTCCAAATAAATCATAAAAATGAAGAAAAATAGATAAGAAAAAAATTAATTGGGCTGCTTTTTGCTGCTTTTTGCTTTAGATTCCCAATGTTCAGAGAATAATTTTTCTTTTTCTATATTGGAGACCAAACCCAAGATGTCATGTACCCTAGGCAAGTGCTGTACCATGGAGCTACCTCCTTAGCTCTTTTATTTTGAGACAGACTGCCTTCAGGTTGACCTGGACTGCCTGTCCAGGTTGACCTCAAATTTTCATTCCTCCTGGGGCCGAGGATTTAGCTCAGGGGTTCTGGTGCATGCTTTGCAAGTGTAAAGGCCCAGGTTCAATCCCCAGCAACCACATATAACAATGCCAGGCGTGGAGACTCATGCCCAGCAGCAATCAGTACCATGTACCTCAGTGCTGGGTGTGATGGCTCACGCCTGTAATCCCAGCACTTGGGAGGCAGAGGAAGGAGGATTGCTGTGAGTTCAAAGCTGAGCCCAGGGCCAGCCTGAACTACAAAAATGAGATCTTGTATCAAAAAATAGATAAATAGGGGCTGGGGATTTAGCTCAGTGGTTCCGGCGCCTGTCTTGCAAGCGCAAGGACTCGGGTTCGATCCCTGGATAATCACATACAACACTGGGCATGGAGAGTCATGCCCAACAGCAATCGGTACCACATACCACAGTGCCGGGCATGGTGGCTCATGCCTGTAATCCCAGCACTTGGGAGGCAGAGGCAGGAGGATTGTGATGTGAGTTTGAGGCTGAGCTCAGGGCCAGCCTGAACCACAAAGCGAGAGCCTGTCTCAAAAAACCTAAAATAAATAAATTCCTCCTGCCTCATCTCCCAGAGTGCGACCATGCCTGGCATGCTTTGGGAGTCTTCAAAAGAAGAACACAGGGTAGTGTGCAGTTGGGTAAATATTTATGTACAGAGATCAAAAGTTTGAAGCTGGGCATAGAGAGATAAGATCCCTGACAGTAAAAGGGATTCGAAAAGAGTTAGAAAAGATCTCACAGGTGGGCTGAGGAAAAGGGTGAAGGCAGAACTTCGGAGGAAGTTATCATGGAAGGGAAGGCCAGAGAATGCAGTTAGGGAAATGGCTGAGAAGTGTTGGTCAGGGAGGCAGGAAGCCACTCAGGACCAGAAGAAGCCAAGACCAGAAGAACCTTGAAGAGGGTGTTGCGGTGAAGTTACTGAGTGGTGGGACTTCACAGGACCCATAGTACCTGTGGGAACTGAGACCACATATTCAGGCTTATAAAAAGGAAGGCACCTGAACCAAGATGTAAGAAAAACCAAGGGTAGGAGCCAAGATGTCTGGCTTTCCAGCAGAGATCCTGCAGCTCCTGGTCAGATAAGTGTGAGGCACACTTTTTATTTTTGAGAAAAATACTTCTTTATTAGAGCATGTTAATATTAAGTGATTATGTGATTTATCTGGGGAAGTTTGTACATACATTTAATGTATTCCAACTAGTCGCAGTTGCAATACCTCCTGAGACAGAGTCCTGCTATGATGCCCAGGCTGATCTCAAATACCTGGGCTCCAGCACTCTTTCTGTTTCAACCTCCTTGAGGACCAGGGATTTCAAGGCCACCTCACCTGACATCTTCAGTGAAACCCACGCCTGCTCTGTTCACAGGGACAGGCACCAGCCACAGCAGGCACTACTCAACGCCTGAAACGTGACCAGCCCAAATTGAACTTTTTTTTTTTTTTTGAGACAGGGTCTCGCTTTGTAGTTCAGGCTGTCCCTGAGCTCAGCCTCAAACTCACTTCACAGCAATCCTCCTGCCTCTGCCTCCTGAGTGCTGAGATTACAGGCATGAGCCACCACTCCTGGCACTGTGGTATGTGGTACCGATTGCTGCTGGGCGTGAGTCTCCACGCCCAGTATTGTATGTGATTATCCAGGGAATCGAACCCGGGTCCTTACAGTTGTAAGACAGGCGCCGGAACCACTGAGCTAACTCCCCAGCCCCAAATTGAACTTTTTAAGTGCAAATCACATAACAGATTTCCACAACTTAGTGCCTTTGAAAAATTTTAAATACTTCAATACTTTTATGTTGATTGAAGGCTGATGTGACAACGTTTTGGATGTATTAGGTTGAATAACATATATTATTAAAGTTAGTTTCATTTGGTTTTTACTTTTACATTTAGCTACTAAAAATTTTAAAATTCTATTAACTGATTCCTGTTCAATTTCTACTCCACAGCACTGACCTAAGCTCCACCACAAAATAGGATCCCCACAGCCTGGACATTCCTAGTCTCCCCATGATCTTTTATCACCCTAAATTCCTGAGTCTTTCCTGGCAGAAAGTCAAATACATGGAATTCCCAAGACTATATTTTGGTTTGGTTTTGTTCTGGATTTTTTTGTACAAACAGGAATCAAACTAATTTTCCCAAAACTTAGAACCTCAGTCCCCTATACTGCATGTCCAGGTCATCCCTGCCCTAGTCTCCTTATATTTTGTTCCTCTCTCTAGGTCTTTTGATGGTCAAGAGGGAGCATAGAGGTCCTATTCTAACTTCTAGGGTTTTTTTCCCTGGCTTGGAGTCCAGAATCTTTCTACCTACCCTGATGTTTTTATTTTTTATTTTTTGAGACAGGTCTTGCTTTGTAGTTCAGGCTAGCCCTGAACTCATTATACAGCTCAGGATAGCCTCAAACTCTCAGCAATCCTCTTGCCTCTGCCTCCAGAGTGCTGGGATTACAGGCATGAGCCCCCATGCCCGGCTAACCCTGAATTCAGATGCCATGTCTTTTCCCATTTCCTTCCATCCACAACTCTCTCTCTCTCTCTCTCTCTCTCTCTCTCTCTGCTCTCAGATTACTAAAAACACGGTGTCGCAGAAATCAGCAAGGCTTTCGAACACCATAAACATTGCTTATCATACGTCCTAATCGTGTTACCGAGAGCAAAACATCTATCTTCTCTGAGCCCATATCTGCAAAGTGTGGCCAACACCTGCCTGGAAAATGAGACCTCAGGTGCAAACGCCTTCAACAGAGCCTGGCTCACAGTACACACTCTATAATTTGGGGGTTCTTACTTTATCTCTTCCTTTGCAGATTTGAGGAAGTAGGGAAAGAAACAAGACATAGATATATGGGGGGGGGCATAGAACACCAAAATGAAAGGAGCTCACAGAGACACATTTCCAGCTCCTCATTCAGTGCAGAAATTCCCTGGACTACATTCCTCATTGGTAGTCATCCAACCTCTGCATAGACACCTCTAGGGGCCATTCATTTGTTCTCTCAATAAACAAGAACAAGGCACTGCGGGAGCCACAAAGAAGGGCAAACACAGATCTTGCTGTTAAAGAGCTTATATTTTAGCAAACAGACACAGAGAAATAACTATAAGCTAAAATGGTATGTGCCTGTTGAGACATCAAGTTAACTCATGCTCAGCAGAGGATGGCATTCACACAAAAGTCTCTCCCAAATCTCAGGCCGCAGTTTTCACCCGTGGAACACAGATCAAAATGCTTCACCCTGGGTCGGTGGATTGTCCTAAAGGAGGACTTTTCAGTAGCCTTCCAACTGCAGGGTGATATGGACAGGAAGGAGCTGCAGGGAAACTGGGACCAGCTGCAAGACCCTTGGGCCTGTTGGGTCTGTATCACAGAACGGTTTCTGTGTCCTAACATACCTATTCTGCCCTCTCCCTCCCACTGGAAAGCTGTGCCTCGGGCCTTACAAAGTCCAGCACATCCTCATTCTCAGGACTCATCCAACTGTTTTTCTCTCCTTCCTCTCTCCATCTCTATTATAGCATATTCTTCATCTTTTATCAGCGACTCTGTAATTTTCTTTGTGGCTACCTCTGCTTCATTCAGTCTCTCTTTATTTTGATATTTGGTTTCTAATAATTTCATAGTCTTTCTGGCACTGTATCTTTCTCTCTTCCCCTTTTGTTTTTTCGACATTCTCTATTTCTTGGTCGGTTTCCATTTTCCCGTCTCTGTATCCGCTTTCTCCCTCGCTGCCGCAAAGCTATAAACCTAGCTTGCCCTGCAGCAGGCAGCCGCCAATCACTGGGCTCCAAGAGTTGAGGGGGAGGGGGAGCAGAGAGATGGGGGATGGAAAAGCTGGGGCGCTGTTGCTACAGCAGGGGAGGGAGAAGCGCAGAAAAGAACGAGAGTTGCCCCTCGCAGAAGGCTGCCACAGCGCCTCCACAGCCCTGAGTCTGGACCCCTAACTTGCAAAAACAAAAACAAGAAGCAAAAAGCAAAAAACAGATGCCCGGCCCATTCTGCTAGGAGGCAGAGCCAGGGGTCCCTCTCCTGTATGCCCCAAACCATCATTTCTCACCCCAAAACCACTGGCCTCAGGAGCAACTTGCTTCTGTCTTCATTCTCAGCCCCTCAACAAACGAGGGACCTGAAGGACCTTGGCGGCCTGAGGACGCCTGGGACAGATGCTCACAGATGTCTTGGGACACGGAAAGACGGTCAAGAGAGGCCGTAGAAGACAATGCCTAGACAGGTTTTGGGGGTCACTGAGGGGAGGGAAGAGTCCTAGGTCGTCAAGGCTGAACCGGAAAGCTGGGCGCTCCAGCTGCTCAGCAGCTCCCTGGCCATTCCCCAAACAGGACTAACAGCTTAGTCTCTGGGCCAGGTGGGAGTTCAGCAACTTAGGGTGTTATTCGAGGGGTCTCTCTTCAGCTCACGCATACAATCTGCAGGGGCAGAAAGGAGGCTAGGAGAAGAAGGAAGGGAAGAGGAGGGGTCAGGGAGAGGTTTTAGGAAAGAGCAAAGCGGGAGGGCCACTTTTATCCTGTGGAGGGAGGAGACGGACCAGACTAGTGGCAATTCCTGGTGTGCCGGCGACCCCTGCTGGCTGCACACACTACCGTCTGGTCCAGCCAGCCTGTGCGAGTCCAGGTGTGTGTCGACTGTGTGGTCCTGTTATGTGAGTGTGTCACTGAATGACAATGCAAATGTGTGTGGCACTGCCCATCAGTATGTGTAGGGACCCTTGGGTGAAGGCAGTACAGTGACTGAGCACAATCCCACAAAGTGTGGGCTCTGAATTCCTGCCTCCCCTCTGGGGACTCCAGGTGTCTGGGAAAGGTGAGGTCACTGAGCACAGCATACCCCACAGGATAGACCCACTTGATCAGACTCTGAAGGGGTAAAGATAAAATCAGGTGAAGTTCAGGTGAAGAGACAGAATCAGTTACCTGGGTTAAAGTCCTGGTCCCCTGGTCACTACCTGGATGACCTTAGGCAAATTACTTAATGTCTTTGAAGCCAATTTTCTCACCTGTAAGGACATCATCATAATACCTAGCTCACAGGGTTAATGTAATATATGGTAAGCATTTAATAGATGCTAATTTTCTGCCTCCCTCTTCCTTTATCTACCTCCCACCCTCAAGGTCGGGCAGAGATTTCAAAAGGCAAATAAACCAGGGATGATGTTGACAATGATGATGGTGGTGGTTTATATTTACACCACTCATGCAAATCATTTTAAACATATTTTTAATACATGGCTTTTTTCCCTTTTTATTAGCCAAGCACATCATGATCATGTTTTATTGGGATAGAAATATCCTGATGTTATGGCAGGTACTAGAAGGATGGCCTTATGAAGCGATAACAAGGCATGACAAATCTCTCTTTATTGTGATACATTTTCATTACTCAGGTTAATCAGGAATTACCCATTAGAACAAGGGCTTCAGATAAGTACATGACAGTCATCTGTGGAGATCAAAATCTCCTGATTTTCCAATGGGTACCTAATTGTTATAGCTATTGTGGGGGGACGATTAATGCTTAGCCTGAACTGGTCTTAAAACATTAGAATAACTCAAGGAGATATGACAGGTAGTTAGAATTAGTATATTCTGAAATTAAAAAGAAGACAGATTTCAATTCCACCGAAGAATAGTCTAACCCCTCCAGCTGTCCAGTGACAGGGGAAGACTGTGTATAGAGTAACGAGCGCCATTTTAGCAGGAATAGTGGCACCAAGACCAGCTGACTCTCGGGCAGACTTATTGTGCTAGAGACTCAGGCTACAGAGAGAGTGGACAAGAGGCCTCTGAGTCCCTCTGCAAACACACTCGAGTGTACATTGAATACCTAGCTTCATGGAAGTGTGGGTCCAAGCAGCGCTACTGTGCCGTACCACAGCCTTTGTGACCACAGTAAGAGAGCAGCGAGATATAATAACAGTGGTATTCTTCTCCTGTCTGAGACTGCTTTTTCCAAGGAAAGCCAAGAGTCCAGGATCTTTCCTTCTCTAACCAACCCCACATTTCTCTTGATTTCTTTCACCATCCTCACCTTTTTCTTCAGAGGATATTGCAAGTACCTTAAAACAATCTTATTTAAGGACAGAACTTTTTACATCTTTTAGTCTCCTGCCTCTAAGGGGTGGGTAAGAAGTGAGGGGGATAAACATTCGTTCAGTTTCTGTGAAGTGTAAACACTATAAAATTAGTCCTTCGTTAACAGAAGTATATATCTGTCTTTGTGCAGGTGAATCTCTGCATACACATTGTACGTGTGGCTGGGTCCAAAGGAATTCTTTGCTATTCTTGTCCCTCTGAGGGGTCTTGATAGCTCACTTGGTATAGAAAAGTCTATGTGCCACTACTTTGAGAATTTTAATACCTTCCACATGTGTAGGGATTAGCCAGGTGTTATTCTTCTGGCTTCTAGATCTTCGGGCACGATCCCAGGTTTGTCTGTCCCCATCCTGGGCACAGATGTGTTAACAATCAAGGGTCCTGCACCTCCTTGCCTTCTATGTGTGCATCATCGCATTTCCCATCTCACGGTGCATGCCATCCACATGTCCAGCCTGCCCATGTGAAGCCAGGTATGTCCCGCAGCCCCTCCTCCCAAGGAGGACTCTGGAAAGAGTCCTTGGCACCCTCCCTTCCTGACCATCCCCACTCCCCACTTTCCATGCCAGGAGAGATCTAATTACACAGAAATTAGTACAGAGAAGGATCGTTTGCTTTTATGGCATCAGCGCCAGGGCAGCTGTAAATCTGAAGCCACTGCGGCAGCCGCCTTTGGGCACACTGCAGGCTATGGGGTTGCTCACCTCTATACCTCTGTGCTCTGCCACCTCTACCCCTGCCCAGGATGAGACCCCTGTTGTGTATCCATCTCAGCATGAGTATAAAAGGGGAAGGTTGGTCAATCAAAGAAAGACCACATAGTAGGTGCTCAATAAATGATCAGTGGGCTGGGGAGTTAGCTCAGTGGTTCCGGCGCCTGTCTTGCAAGCGCAAGGACCCGGGTTCGATCCCAGTAACCACATACAATACTGGGTGTGGAGACTCACACCCAGCAGCAATCAGTATCATATACCACAGTGCCGGACATGGTGGCTCACACCTGTAATCCCAGCACTCGGGAGGCAGAGGCAGGAGGATGGCTGTGATGTGAGTTTGAGGGTGAGCTCAGGGCCAGCCTGAACCACAAAGTGAGACCCTGTCTCAAAAAAACCTAAAAATAAATAAATAAATAAAATAAAAATAAATAAATAAATGATCAGTGAATTATTAAAGGGGTGAATCTGGGCAATGCTGACCGTTAACCAACCACCTAAAACCAGTGGCCAAAGTATGAACATTCCTAGTAAAATTCTCTCAAAAATGTAAAGCTTTTACCAGGCAGTCTTCCCCATTTTCTTATTTTTGGACAGGGTCTCAATATGTTCCATACTAGCTCAAACTTGGGATCCTACCGCCTCAGCCTCCCAGAGTGCTGAAAATACAAGTAAGGGTCAATACGCCTTACCCTCATTTTCTTATGAACCCAGATAATCCGTACAGAGTGATTAGTCAGCCTGGATTCTCCTTTACAGACCTTGAACTCATTAGGCAGCATCAACAAGTGAAGATAGATCAGGCTTGGGTCTTGATTTTTCTGTTAACTCCCCAAATGACCTTGAGGACACCTCCCCCAACTAAGCGTTGATTTCCTCATCTGTAAAAGGCTGAACCTGAAACCCACCTGTCAGCCTGAGGGACACCAATGAGAAAGCATCAGACTAACAGGAAAATAGTCCACTAATCATCGTTGTTATCGTTATTAACATCTTACTAGCTACACTTCTACTTCCCCACTGCCACTGCTACCTCTCCTTTCTCACCCTTTACCCACCCGACCCCCATTCAAGTGCCATCACATCTTCTGTAGACAGAATACACAGGCTGTGCCCACCTAGGAATGAACGTTTCTTGTGCGGAGAGCCTCCTTAGAAAACAGATGAGGACTAATGTAGCCAGCAATCCCTCGGGACCCGGAGGCAGGTTTTGCCCAAGGCCAGTCTACTCTGGAACATTCTGATTATCATTATTTTCATGAAATAATGATGTGGGAATTTTTTCCTTGGGATCCTGATGGGTCTAGTTGTAAATGATGGGAAAGAAGGAATTAAAGATTTAGCAAATTAGGAGGGAACACGAGACTAGACCACATCCCAGAACAGGTTCAAAGGGTCCTTTTGGGAATAACTGTCAGAAACCAAACGTCCAGGATCCCAATTTCCTGCCTATACAGCCCCTAAACCCAAAGCCTTGAGGTCTCCTTCATCTTGACCTTTCCTAATTTAATGCCAAGAATCAAAGTCCAAGGCACACTTAGCCAAGAATTTCTGAATTTCCTCTCATGTGGATAATTCTGGAGCGCTTGAAAAGATAGGATGAGCCAAAAAAAAAAGAAAGGGTGCATGCTTTCTTTCCCCCATCCGGCCTGCTCGGAGCGCCGTTTGGAAGGAGCCCCTGCACCCACCACGCAGAGGCAGGAGGAGCCAGCGAGAGGAAGGCGAAGCACATCCTCCGTGACCAGCCTCTCACCCCAGATCTGCGTCCCAGGGAGGGTGAGGATTTGGCGTGAAGGGCAGAGAGGGGTGGGGGCATCTCTGCCCCCTGCCGCCCCCACCCCCCAGCCCCAACTCAGGCTGCAGTCTCTCCTCGTTGTAGCTGAGCGAGAGCAAAGGGACGGGCAGTAAAGATGAGTGATGGCGCGGAGACAAGCAGAAATACACCATCATGAAAATGCTAATGACTCCTTGCTCTCTTTCTTTATGGTTGGAGTAATACAGACTTCAATCATAAAAACAATCTCCCAACATTTTAATGGGCTCCATCATGCCCACACTTGTCGGTATATTTGAAGAATAAATCACCCTCCCCTCTCGGAATGAATTCGCTGTCAAACTCGGCTCCCTCAGAGAAAATGGATGAGGAGAGAGGATGGAGGGTTTTTTTTTTTGGGGGGGGTGTTCCTCTCTCCCTCTAACTCTCTCCTAAACTGGATTGTTGTGAGAGATGCCTGGATTCGGAGTGGGAGGAAGGGGTGGTCGGAAATTAGGCGAGATTTGCTTGAAAAGAGGGGATTAGGCGGAGGGGTTGCACGGAGAAGAGAACACCCTTTGGATGGACGTGGAAGAGTGAAAAGGGCAGAACCGTGACGGCATGGAAGGGAAGGGGCAGAATCCTGACACGGATCCAGAGAATGCAAAAAAGATGCAAAAGAATGCAAATCTACATTATTTCTGCGTTATTTACTGGGATTTCTTTCCGACCGGGGCCCAAACTGAAGAGCAAACGGAAAAGGGAAAAAGTTCGATAGATCTGCTTAGGGTAAAGGGAAAAACAGGGCAAGAAGCAAGCCCAGGAGTTCCAACTCTAAGCTTGCAGGTTTCAGCACAATAAGCCACAGGTTTGCCCTGCTAAGAAGGGCCTCAGAGTCGCTAGTAATTCTTATTTCCATACAGGTGGCCGTCAGCCAATGAAAACCTGGGATGCGGATGGTGCGAGCAGCCAATCCCAGTTAAGGATGAGCCAAGCAGGCAGGCTTAATTGCGTCTTGATTGGTTGTGATGTTGCTAGGCAGAAATCAGGTCCTGGAGACCGATGTATGTAAGACTGGGCAGGTGAATATGAAAATATCTGGAAACGCAGACTCCTGCGTTAGTCCCCCGCCAAGCTCCTTGATTTCAAAAGGATTGATGGAGTCAAGGGAATGATTCTCCCTTTTCTCCTTCTTTGGGATAAAACCAAATAGTTACCATTAACCCCTCCCCAATCCGTTAGAGAAAGCTGGTCCCTTCGAGGGTCTTCTAATCCGAAAAAAAAAAAAGTCCCAGGGGAGGTGTTTTAACCTCATTCTGGTTCTTCCTGTAATCCTATCCTCGTGTCTGTAGCTCAGGCTGTAGTTTAGGGCCAGTATTCTCTAAAATATTCAGGCAATGGAGAAATCGTGCCCCATGTTTTCCTGTCATACCGCAGGTCTCAAAAGAGCAAGAGATCCCCCACCTCCTGGCCCAAGAGGGCCCCGCAGAACCCCAAGGACGGGTTCTGAATTTCACAACTAAAGCGTGAAGCGGCATTCCCAGAGCTCGGCTTCCGAGCCTTCATTTGCATCTCATCTGCATAACTCCCCCGCACCCTTCTCTCCCAGCCCCTCAACCTGCAGGTGTGGCCCCCTCGGCCGGGCTCGCCGGGGAGGCCAACCCCTCTTGGTGGCGCTCCCCTGCCTGCAGCTCCCCCTGCTGGCCACTGGGCCCGGAGCTCCTCGCAGCGCCCGAGTCGCAGCTCCCTGGAGGCCGGGAACCGCCGCCGGAGAGGTGGGGGCTGCCGCCGGCGCAGCCGTGGGTCTCAACTAGACCATCCGCGAACAATATGCCACCATTTAAATCTGAACGCGCGCCAGTCGCCGATTGTGATGTTAATTCGGCCGTGATTTAGGGGGAAGGGCGGGGGGGGGTACCGGCCGCCTCTCTGTCAAAGTGCTGTCCGGGGGCTTAATATTTGTAATTGAAGCTGATGAGGACTCCGTCTCTGTTTCTACTGATAAAAAAAGGCAGGGAGGGAAAAGGAGCAACTAAATTATGGGGCCGGGAGAAAAACATGATTAATCAAAGGTTTGAACTGTCGCCGTGTTTGAGGCCCAGTAAATCTCGTCCGGCCGGGGCCTGCGGAGGCTGGAGGATAAATCTGAGGCGTCCGCTAGGTGTTTGCCGCCCCTTTCTGTTTGCTTCTCAGTTCCGCACGTCAATTAATTCGATAATTGGATTTGAAGAGATGTCAGGAGATTACGGAGGGGGCGAGGGAGGAATAGGCGAGGAGAAGGGGTCTGTGGAGAGCGAGACAGGAGGTGAGCGTGAGCGCTGCGCCGCCCGCCCGTGCAGGGACCGAGAGCTTCGGCCGCCGGCCCAGCGGAGCCGAGCAGACCCCGCGGTGTGCGGCCCGCTCTCTCCGAACGCGTCGTCCCTCTCGCAGGTCTGGGCAGGACTCCCTGCCCGTTCCTTTCCCGATTCGGCTCCTCTTCTGAGGCTGCTGAGTGTATGTATCTGCGAGAATGCATTTGCAAGTGTTCGACTGTTGGTTTGTAAGCGAGTTCTCGCTGTACCTGAGTCCCCTGTGAGTCCCTGGTCTCCGCACCAGACCTGTTGTCACCTCGACCCTGGGGTTGCCCAGCAAACAAACCAAGACTTCTCTTTGAATCCATACCTCAAGAAGTCAGAACCTATTTTTCAACAACCACCCCCCAACCCCATGCACCTCGAATTTACACACACAAACACACACACACACACACACACACACACACACACACACACGGAATTTTAACCTCTTGGAATTCCTTTCTTAAGGAAAAATACAGTGTACCTTTACAAATTCATCATATATACAGGTACACTGACCACTGACAGCCAGAGCCCTTGGCTGTAGCCTGACCCATATAGAAGAATATGCTTCAGAAGGCCCTTCAGCAAGCTCAGGTGGAATGAGAAAGAAAAAAAAGGAAGAGAGGGTGGAAGGGAGGGAGGGAGGAAGGAAAGGAAGGAGAGAAGGAAGGAAAGAGAGAAAACCCATCTCCCGTAAACTCGTTTTAATATTTGGGGGCACAGTGAGGAAACAGACCGACTTTGAGGGTTTTCGGTCTGATCTCTAGAACTGTATTTAAGGAGGGAGAAGATGGTGAGAGGAAGTTTACAAGAGAACTAAGCAAGGAACTCTGGAAAGTGACCTGATGAAATCGGTGGCCAAAGAAGGTGATGAGGACAGGCACACAAAGGCTATCCTGCCAGGCTGCCCCACAGTAAGAAGACCTCCAGAAGGACACCAGCTGGGACCAGGGAGAGCTACACACAGAACACCCAGGGGAATGGGAAATAGACACAAGCAGACTAAAGAGGGGCATAGTCAGACAGCACCAGGAGCAGAGCACGGCTCAGCAGTTTCTTTAAGCACATCATTTAAGAGCCTGGCAGCTGCCAGCCAACCACACACACTTGTTCAGATAATTCTCCTTTGTCTGCTTATCAGGGAGGCAAAATCCTATTTATGAAGAGACAAAGTAGACAGCTGTGGTTTCTATGTGGAGTTACCCAGAAAAGTTGGCCTTTGCCTGCTTTTCCATGTTTCTTGGTCCACTCTCTCCAAGACACTGATTGAGCTCCACACTCAGAAAGGAATTGGACCTTCCTCTGTCCTTCAGTCATAGCCTGCTTTTGGCTTCTGGTTGTGCTGTCTGAAGGACTCACACTCAAGCATTCTATACACTGAGAAATATATACATTTTTTGAGACAGGGTCTCGCTGTGCAGTTCAGGCTGGCCCTGAGCTCAGTCTCAAACTCAGATCACAGCAATCCTCCTGTCTCTGCCTCCCGAGCGCTGGGATTACAGGCATGAGCCACCGCGCGCTGGCACTGTGGTATGTGGTACTGATTGCTGGTGGGCTGAGTCTCCAGTATTGCTGTACGTGGTTACCAGGGATCAACCCTTGCCCTTGCACTTGCAAGACAGGAGCCAGAGCCACTGAGCTAAATCCCCAGCCCACTGAGAAATATTTTTAATTTAAATCTAGGAATTGAGGGTTGAGGCCACATGAAGAAATCAGGATTGGGATCTTTCTCTCTATACTCCCCATTAGCCAAGCTTTTCATGAATCCAACAGTCCTTATACCTTACCTTTCAAAAAAAAATACTCTGCCAGACTTGGTGGTTCACACCTGTAATCCTAGTGCTCTGTAAGGCTGAGGTGGGAGGACGGCAAGGATTACAAATTCAACCCCAGCCTAGGCAACTTAGTGAGACCCTTTCTCAAACATAAGAAAATGCAGAGGCCCTTGGGTACAAACCCCAGTACTGCAAGGAAAAAAAAACTCTCAATATCACTTCCCCCATACCACAGGGAGATAAAAGATAAGATTTAGGAGGTCACTACCAGATTTAGGCACGTGAAGCTGGTGGAAGGAGCATTTGACTTGAATTCAGCAGTAGCTTTCTGGAGCCCAAAGAGTTGAAATGATTTCTCCAGGTCATGCAGGGAGTGAATGGCAGGGCCAACTCAAGAACTCAGTTCTCTGCTTTCCTAGTCTGTTGTGTAGATCGCACAGTATGGAGTCAGACTTCTCGAGTTCAAATGCTGCCTCCCCTACTAACTGTGCTTTAGTTTCCCCATCTGTAAAGTAGGGATAGGAATAGCACCTCCTTTGTAATTATGGGTTAGGATTTAGATAATTTATTTTTAAAAAATTATCACAATGGCTAACACAGTATTGAATCATAACTTTGTATTATGATGATGAACATAGTTCCCATGGCTGATCAACCTCAGTGACTTGATTGGCAAAAATGTATTCACCAGGGCCGGGGAGTTAGCTCAGTGGTTCCGGCGCCTGTCTTACAAGCGCAAGGGCCCGGGTTCAGTTCCCCGGTGACTACATACAATACTGGGTGTGGAGACTCACGCCCAGCAGCAACCAGTACCACATACCACAGTGCCGGGCGTGGTGGCTCATGCCTGTAATCCCAGCCCTCAGGAGGCAGAGGCAGGAGGATTGCTGTGCTGTGAGTTAGAGCCTGAGCTCAGGGCCAGCCTGAACCACAAAAGTGAGACCCTGTCTCAGAAAAAAAAAAAAAAAATGTATTCACCAACGCCGGTGAACTGCCTTGAGATTACCAACAAGCCCTGTATGAGGAAGGAGCACGTCTGTGAGAAGACAAAAGACTCTGTTGTGGTGGTTCCAAAGACCACTTCTTAGCTGGGTACAGTGCTGCACACTTGTAATCCCAGTACTCCAGAACTAAAGCAGGAAGATCACAAGGTTGTTATTGTTTTTGTTTTTTGAGAGGTCTCGCTTTGCAGTTCAGGCTGGCCCTGAGCTCAGCCTCAAACTCACATCGCAAAAATCCTCCTGTCTCTGCCTCCTGAGTGTTAGGATTACAGGCGTGAGCTACCACACCCGGCACTGTGGTATGTGGTAGTGATTGTTAGTGGGCATGAATCTCCACACCCAACATTGTTGTACGTGGTTACCGGGGATACAAGACAGGCGCTGGAACCACTGAGCTAAATCCCCAGCCCAGGATCACAAGTTTGAGATCAGCCTAGATGATTTAGTGAGAGATCCTATCTCAAAATAAAAGTTTGAGGGCCAGGGACTTAGCTCAGTGATTCCGGCTCCTGCCTTGCAAGCGCAAGGTCCCAGGTTCAATCCCCAGTAACCACATATAATAGCAAGCATGGTGACTCAGCAAACCAGCAATTAGCACCACAAACCACAGTGCTGGATATGGTGGCTCACACCTGTAACCCTAGCACTCAAGAGGCAGAGGCAAGAAGATTACTGTGAGTTCGAGGTTGCCAGGGCTACATAGTGAGCTCAGAGCCAGCCTAAACCACAAAGTGAGACCGTGTCTCAAAAAAATAAAATAAAATATTTTTAAAAGGGCTGAGAGTATAGCACAATGAGAGAGCATTGCCTGCCATACATAATGCCTAGTTCATTCCCCACTACAAAGGAGAGAGAGGGAGAGGGGGAGGGAGACCACTTCTTACACTTTGAGATCTGCCAGATTTAGGCTGATGTAGGAAGGTACACCTGAACAGATATACCAAGTGTCTTGTTACTCAGTTGTTTTATTCATTAGTTTATTAATCAAACACCTATTTTAAAAGCATCACAGACATTGCCATGGCATACCAGGGCCAGGACCTGAAAGTGCAGAAGGTGATGTTGTCCCCCGTCAACCTCATGTTCAGATATAAATCCAGACTCAGTGTGGCTCCATGAGCAAGTGGATATGCAGACAGAGGGCTGCATTTTTATTTTGATAAGTCCATGAACCATATACCAGATGACGGAGAAGAAATTCATTCTAAAAGTCAAGAAAACAACTGGGTCAGATCATGCTGAAAGGAGATAGTATTACTCCACTACAAAATGTCTCAAACTAGACATGCTCTTTGAATTAAGAAGGCAGCATAAAGTGAAGCGGTGGCAATGGCAATTAGGATAATAAGTGAAAAATGCAACCGTTTAAGTGGTTTGCCCTGGGAATATTTGTAAAACATTTGTTCATATCGCTTTGATTACCTTTATGTTATTATTGGGCGGCAATCAATGTTGTAGGGCAGTTTTTGCTTTTTTTAAAAAAGCATCCTGGTTCATCCCTATCACACCTATATGGTGCTCAACCATTATGTGCTCAACACTGTAACAGGCAGTCATGGAACCATGAGCCCATCACCTTATTCGCTGTTCTCTCTATATAACTGATTGTATCAATTTGCATAGGAAACGCCCAACTATATTGGATCAGCATTTTCTGGGTGTGGCAGAGGGGGTTTACTAAACACAGAAGCCACACCCTAGGTGTGAGTAACACCAGCCCGTAGGCTGAATGGAATAAAAGGAAAATAAGAAAGCTTCCTTCTGTTTCTTTGGAGGAGCTCCAGTCTCCACCTTCCCCTGGGAGGCCCTCTCTTGGCTTCCTGCACACAGCCTTCAGCCGTCCATTGCTGAACCTTCAGCCTCCTGATATGGATCACACAGGACATTACATGCATGAGTTCCAGGCCTTGACTGGATCCTGCAAGACTCTAGTACACAGCACAGCCCTTTCGCACTCTTCCACACCTGACTCTGTGGGCAGCCACTGGAAGCCAATCTTGCAAATTTATATCTTTCTTTCTTTTTTTTTTTTTTGTGGAGACAAGATCTCACTATGTAGCCCAAGCTGACCTTGAACTTGTAGCAGTCTTCCTGTCTCAGCCTCCTGAGTGCAGGGATTAAAGGCACATATCACCACGCTTCACTGCTTATATATTTGCATATCTGGCAGTGAATCTATTTCTATAGTTAGCACTTAGAGGATATATATGTAATCATTGTATCCCCACACCTAGCTCACTAACACAGTTCAAGCACAATGGAAACTTCATAAATGTATATCAAATTAATGCATAAATACTATGGGAAATGGAAGAGAATTAGAAATATAGTTCCATTTTTAATAAGCTTAAACTCCCAAGGGCCAGGGATTTAGCTCAGTGGTTCCGGTGCCTGTCTTGCAAGCGCAAGGACTCAGGTTCGATCCCCTGGTAACCACATATAATACTGGTTGTGGAGACTCACACTCAGCAGCAATCAGTACCACATACCGCAGTGCCAGGCGTGGTGGCTCACGCCTGTAATCCCAGCACTCGGGAGGCAGAGGCAGGAGGATTGCTGTGATGTGAGTTTGAGGCTGAGGTCGGGGCCAGCCTGAACTACAAAGCTAGACCCTGTCTCAAAAAACCTAAAAAACAACAACAAAAAAAACTCCCAGACTTGTACAAATAAAAGAAAAAGAGAATAATACAAGACAGTGAACATATCAGAACCCAGGTGATGTAGACTAGAATGAACTCAGGGGAAGAGGGGGGCACTGAACTAGCTAACGCAGAAGGTGCAGGCCTCAGATAGACTTTGGAATGGCTGAGAAAGAGGGAGAAAGGAATTCCAGGTACAGGAAGAGAAAGAGTGGCAGCACGTGGCAAGAATGGCACATGTTTAGGGACAATGACTAAACCACCCTAATGAGAGGGTCAGTCTGTCCTGGAAAGTCAGGACCCTGGAAACTTACATGTCTCTAACTATACTTCTGGTCATCAAGAAATGACATTTAGATGTTTTATTATTTTAGATTATTCATACCTTTTCTTCCTCTGTCATAACATGAAAGCCAAGAATCAAAACACTAACCAGCTGCTATCCTCAGCAAAATAAACAGATTGTAAAAGCAATTATGCCATTACCATTTCTCATTTATCTGCATTCAAAATAACTTCCGCTTTGTCTTTCCCCCACACAGTTCTAGCTTGAACTCGGATTATTGATGCCTTGGTTATACATGTCTCCTTTATAAACCCTTTTTTGCCCCACTAGTGGGGATTAAACTCAGAGCCTTTGTACTGAGTTACATCCCTAGTTAAAAAAAAAAAATTGAGTCAGGTTCTTACTAAGTATCTAAATTGCCTAAGCTGTCATCAAATCCCCAGTCCTCCTGCTTCAGCCTCTGAGAATGCTAGTATTATAAGTGTGCACCACCACACCCACACCCAGTGCATAAAATACTCTCTCCTAGACACATTCCTCTAAAACAGCCATACCAAAAACAAAACAAAAAAAAGTATACCTTATATTTTTCCCTCAGCCCCTTGATTACTTTGAGGGAAATATGGTAGGTAGTGCATGAAAGGAAACCAATTTGGACTGTAGTCACTAAATATCAGGTGCTTTGCATGTTTTAGTTCATTTAATTGTAAACAATAACCCTGTTATTTGGGTATTATTATTCCTATTTTATAAGGAAATAAACAGGCTGAAAAGGACTATCCAGGTTCAAAAAAAGCAAGTAAATGTAAGAACAAAGCCCGTATGATTTCAGAATTCATGCCTGTATATCTGGCCAGAGGAACTCTATCCTGGATATGTTTTGCTTTGTTTTGTTTTTTGAGACACAGTCTCACATTGTAGCTCAGGCTGGTCCTGGAACTCACTGTATAGCCCAGGCTACCCTCAAACTCACAGCAATCCTCCTGCCTCTGCCTCCTGAGTGATGGAATTATAGGAATGAGCCATCACACCCAATACTGTGGTATGTGGTCCTGGCGATCAAACTCCAGACCTTGTGCCTGCTAAGCAGATGCTGGAACCACTGAGCTAAATGCCTGGCCCCTGGATATCTGTTTTAGAAAGTGGCCTCAGCTGGGTGTGGTGGCACATGCCTCTAATCCCAGTACTTGGGAGGCTGAGGCAGCAGGATCGCTATGAGTTCGAGGTCAGCCTGGGCTACCCAGAGAGACCCTGTCTCATAAAAAAAAAAGGCCAGGGATTTAGCTCAGTGATTCCAGTGCCTGCCTCACAAGCTCAGGGTTCAGAATTCAATCCCTGGTACCAAGAAAAACAAACAAACACAGAAGGTGGCCTTCTCTTCCTCCCTGCTCCCATTTCCTCTCACCCCAGAGCGAAGAGAATTTAAGGAGGCCAAGCGGATGTGTCTCCCCAGAGCTCCTGCCTTCCCTCTCCTGGACCATTCTCCAGGTACCGGAACTCCTGCCATGCTGGGCAGCCCCTCTTGCTTCAGAGCTCCTGAGACCAGACTGAGCTGCTGGGACATATCCCCAGTGCAGTAGCCTGGAGAGCAGATGACATTCTGTGACTGCACAGTCAGGACTAGAATAAAAACCAACGGTCAGGCAGGGGGCTGGAGGAGACCCAGAATTCAAAACACAAACCTTCCAGTTGATTTTAATATATCTGTCAAGAAGCTGGAACATGTTTTCTTTAAGAGGGTGTCAGTTCTGACTATTTCCTTTCACATATTTAAACATTTGACACCTGGGCCCTACAAATATTGGGGGTGGCCTTATTTATCTCACTGCAACATTCTGGATCTTTTCCTTCTATTCTTCCCTTTCTGGCTTTCATGGCTAGAAAGAGCCAAACTTGCCCACCAAGCAATTCTCTTTGTTCTCACATCTTCCCAAAGCCACCTTTTACCTGAAATGCCTGCAGCTCACCCCCAAAGGAGAGGCAAATTTCCTCTCCCCTGCCATTTCCCAGCTGCCAGGACCTGTGCTCTTCCTGACCCAAAGGGGATGTAACAAAGTTTCAGCGCAGACCTCCTGGAAGCATTTCTCCATCCTGCCATTCTTCTGTCCTTTCTGTCCAGGAATCTTCAGACCACTTTTGTTCTTCTTCAGTGGTTCCTTTGAGCCACAGGTTGGGCCTGTCTTAGCCTTTGGAGAAAGATACTAGGGAAGATCCTGGTTGGACAAGATCCCAAGCACGTACCCTAAGCAGCGCTTAGTGACTTGGGCAAGGTAGGAAAAATACAAACAGAAACAAGGGCATCTAGGTGGAAGTTTCAATTTCATTTAGTGAGGAGGGAAGGGAAGGGAAGTCAGTAGAGCCCAAACAAAAGGTTAGACAAATGTAGGATTACTGGGTACTGGGGCAAGTTTAGGGGAAGTGTAGCTGAGGAGAGGGGGACTCCTAAGTTGGGGAGCCTGTGGTTGGCTCATAGAATTTGGAGACAGAAGAGGGTCAGCCCGGGATAGTCAAGAAATGGCTGTGACACAGGCCAGAAAGCATGCACTGCCTTCATTTTTCTTCATGCCCCACAATAATCACTGAGGAAGGTGTCAGCTCTTTCTTCTAAGCATCTCTGAGCTCTGCCCCTTCTCTCCATCCCAACCATCAGCCTGGAGTGCAGCCCTGCACTCCCATTATGACAACAGCTTCCTTATTGCTATCTGTGTGCTGAGTGTCATGTGCCCCCCCCCCCCAACGGAGCCAGAATGAGCTTTCTAAAATGCAAATCTGACAGCTGAAGTAGCTCAGAGATACAACACTTGCATGGCATATACTGCACAGACACTCCTCATTTAACAACCCAGTGTAACTGAATCGAGTTCAGTTCCCACAGCTACTTCCTTAATTGAATTGGTTGCTAAATGAGGAATTGTGTATGGCGTGTGCATTATGATATTTAGAACAAAGAAATGGTCGAAAGGAAACTCCAACTTGATAACTCCACTTTATTTGCCTAACTCATATGCAGGAGTGTAATGTCTAACAACATAAAATTGCGATACTGTACAGTACAATCAGCAAAAATGACAGTGCTATACTGTAGAAGAAGCCACCATAAGGCCGTGCTGTGGCTCACGGATCTTGCAGCCTGTCTGAAAGTGAGTCCTAAGTAGGGGCAGCAGGTTGTAACCTGAAACGGCACACCTCTGTGCTCTGTCTGAACAGTCATTAAACAGGTAGGTCGTTAAACAAGGTGAGGGCAGCCCAAGGCTACAAAACAAAAACAAAAACAAAATCCAAACCTCTTCCTCTCCTATTTAAATGAATCTTTTCTGCCTTAGCTCAGGGCTCAAGATCTTTCATGCTGTAACCACTAACACCCAGCCTGCTCTCTGCCCAGCCACCCAGCCCACACTTACGTGCTCCTTCTGGCCACACAGTATTTCTGCGCTTTGTAGGAAGGATAGCTTACTGCCTCCCTGCCAGGCCTTCTGACAGCTCCCTCTCCAAGGGACATCCTTCCATTCTCTGCCCAGGAGGATCCCTTAGGCATATCATAAACACACATTCTCTTCCTCGAAGTCTCTTTTTGCTTGATCCTCATTTTTCAGCACTGGGACACACCCAGGCTCACCCCTCTTGTAATTCTGCTGTACAGAGTTTAAACTGTTTGCCTAAATTTGTTTCCTCAAATAGGTGATAAACTTTTTAAGGACACAAATCCTATCTTATTCACTCTTCAATCATTCACAGAATTTCTACTGAGAGGCTGGTGACTGCAAGCATTGTTCTAAATGCTAGGGATATACGGTAGGGAAAAAAAATGTTAGGGATATAACGTAGTAAGTGAAGTCACTATCTTGGGGGAGTTTATCTTCCAGTAAGGAAAAGAAAAACAATAAAAATAAAACTGTAGGGCCAGGGATTTAGCTCAGTGGCGCCTCCTTGCAAGGGCAAGGGCCAGGGTTTGATTCCACATACAACAATGCTGGGCATGGAGACTCAGCGCCTGTAATCCCAGCACTTGGGAGGCAGAGGCAGGAGGACTGCTATGAGTTCAAGGCTGATCTCGGCGCCAGCTGAACTAAAAAATTGAGATCCTATCTCAATAAATAAATAAAACTACAATAGGTGCTAAAAAGAAAAATAGTTTAGAATGAAGGGTGAAAAATAGGCATGGTGGTGCACACCTATAATCCCTACACTTGAAGAAGCTAAGGCAGAAGGATTTTGAATTAGACCTCAACTTCACACTTAGCAAATTGGTGAGTCTCTGTCTCAAAAAAAAAAAAAAGGCTGGTGTACCCTAGAGTGAAAATCCTGGGGTTCAACTCAGAGTGCCACACAAAATAAGTGTATGGGGAGGGCAGTTACAGTGATACATACCTGTAGTCCTGGCTACTTGGGAGGCTGAGGCAGGAAGATTGCTTGAATCCAGGTGTTAGAGATGAGCCTATTTTGCTGGACCCTGGGAATTTTTTCTCTACATTTACAGTACTTGAAAACTGTTAGGGAGACTTGTTCGGTGTGGTTTGGTGCTGGTGATTGACCCCCACATTCCAGTTTGGGCTCCTCACAGCCTGCTTTCCTTCTTCCCCTTCCCTGAGAGCCAAATAGACAACTTGTTTCAATTTTTCTTCCTAATTATAACTCAAATCCATCTATTTTCCTCCATTTTCACTGCTAACAGAGTAAATATTTATCTTCCTCAGAGTACTATAATTCTTACCTACAAAGTCCATCATACAGCAAGAATGAAATCGAAGCTGGGTATAGTGGTGCACGCCTGTAATCTCAGCCCTGGAGAGGCCAGGGCAGTAGGATCACCACAAGTTTGAGGCCAGCCTGTGCTGCATAGTGAGTTCAAGGCCAGCCTGGGATACATAGCAAGACAAAAAAAAAAAGATAAGAAAAAGTCTAAGACTGATCATGTTACTTTCTTGTGGAATATCCTATAATAGTTTCCTATTACTTGTAGAATAAAGTACAAATAATTGAATACAGGCTTCATGTATGCTAGACAACCATACTACTGACCTATGTCCCTCGCTCTATCTTGAGAGGTTTTAAGAAATATGATCTAATCTCGGATTAGATTGGCTCCTAACTGTAAGGCAAAGAGACTACAGGGAGGCCAGGTTGGAAACAAAATCAGCTAGAAGGCTGCTCCTGTGGTCCTATCAGAGCTGTCAGGGGTTTGGACCACATTACATTTTGAAAGTAGTAAGGTATAGGAAAACGCATGATGTCTGACTAGACATGAAATAAATATTTGATGGGCCGGGGATTTAGCTCAGTGGTTCCGGCAACTGTCTTGCAAGCGCAAGGACCCAGGTTCGATCCCTGGTAACTACATACTATACTGGCGTGGAGACTCACTCCAGCAGCAACCAGTACCACATACCACAGTGCCAGGCGTGGTGGCTCACGCCTGTAATCCCAGCACTCGGGAGGCAGAGGCAGGAGGATCGCTGTGATGTGAGTTGGAGGCTGAGCTCAGGGCCAGCCTGAACTACAAAGCGAGACCCTGTCTCAAAAAACCTAAAAAAAAAAAAAAATTTAAAAAAAATAAATATTTGATGAGTGAAGTAAGGATTAATTAATCCAACTCAATAGCACTCAGAAGTGGAACTGAGGAGGGCCAGGGATTTAGCTCCGTGGTCTGGCACCTGTCTTGCAAGCGCAAGGACCTGGGTTCTATTCCCCGGTAACCACATACT
>PVIR01027349.1:0-23001 GCA_004026965.1 Petromus typicus
ATCATTTTTTATGGCAGAGTAGTACTCCATTCTGTAGAAGAACCACAGCTTTTTTATCCAGTCTCCAGTTGATGGACACTTGGGTTGTTTCCAAGATGTAGCAATCACAAATTGGGCTGCTATAAACATAGGTGCACATATGTCACTGTGATATGAGTCTTTTAATTCTTGTGTGTATATACCTAGCAGGGCAATGGCCAGGTATTTTTTATCTTGGTCTTAAAAATTTCATTAAGTTAGATATAATAATCCTAACTCTAAAATCATTATGATGCATTAGATCACAAGATTAAAAACTTTATTAATATCATCATGCAGTGCTGAAAATTCAGAATTTGAGGAAGCATTTGAAATATACATAACTGCCCTCCAAAAATACCCGGGTTGTATAAACATTTTTTAAAAACAAATGAGAAAAATCAATAGAAAATTTGACAAAAGCTTAGATAAACATTCCACAACAAGTAAAGCCTAAATGGTGAGTAATACATGAAAAAAATGATCAACTTGATTCAAAGATATTTTTAAATGATCAACTTAATTTAAAGATATTTAAAGATGTACATTAAAGACACATAAAGATACACATTACACACCTACTGGGGTAGCTAAAATGAAAGACTGATAACTCCAAATTTTGATGAGAATGAGGTGCACTGCTTGAACAAATATAAAGCAATATCACTACTATGGGAAATGCTTTCATGTATAATTGCACAGGCTAACTGTATGTATACTTCATGGTCAAGCAAGACTACTTACTCCAAAGCATATATCCAAATGAAATGCATATGCATCTTCATAAAGAAAAATTTTGTATTATAAAGTTTGCCATATCATTTCTCTAGTATGGGAAATTTAAAGTATAAATGAGGTCCAGAATGTATGATAGGTATTGTAAAACAGAAAGTAAATGTTCGAAGGGAAAAGGAAGAGGGGGACAGGGAAAAGTAAGGAAAAAAAAAACAAAAGGGAAAGAAAAAATTGACAGTAAAAAGCAAAATCATGATTTTGAGAGACAGAGAGAGAGAGAGAAATGAAAATTGTGATATCAGAATTGGGACAAAAGTAGTTTGTGCATGCATATGTGGGTAGAGGTACATATTATTGTGCGTAAATATATGTGAACTTAATATACCTATAATTATGATAAGACAATTTAATGTGGATATATTCTGTTAAAAGGATATTGAGTAATTCAGACTTTATTTGTAAATAATGTTCAACAAAGGATAGATTATTGCCTACAGAAATCATTTTCCAATATTACATTTTCACAATAAAAATGTTTAAAAAGAACATAAAACATACACAGTGATTATAGTACCGTGGTAGCATCATTTTTTGCTTTTATAAATTTGAAAAATTGCTTGTGCATCATATTGCTATTATAATGACTAAGATATGTAAAATAATTTAAAAGACCATAAGAAATAGAAAAGCAAATTAACAACCCCAAAACTAATGTTAGTAAATAAAACAAGCAAAGCCATTGTGCCACTTAGTTAACAATTTCAAAGTGTGGCTCTATTTCTAATTCCTACTATGTGCTCTTATATATAAAAATAACTCTAGCTTTTTTAGCTATTCAAAATATTTATCTTTCTAGCACAAGGTCAAAATAATGGACATACTTAATAAAAACCTCTCAAACATACCCTTCTCAGAATCATAAGACATATCCATAGATGCATGATGAACCTAATCTGCAGTAACTTCATTAGAAATTCAAAAATCACTGCTGAAAAATAAATATGTTTGAAGTGAATATCTGTATATAAAACTGTACAAAAATTTGTGCTCCTTACCATGAAATTATTATCCTTTTGAAATATTTTTGAAGCTCTAGTGAAGGAAATCTGCATTCATGGTATTTTATACAATACACTGATGATTTATTCCAAACAAATAAAGAATGTTAAACACTTATCAGCCCTGTTTGCTAGATATTAAAAAATAAAAGCTTCTGTTTATACCTTTGTTTCTCTCAGGGTGACTCTCAGAATTTAATGTGCACACCTGGTTACCTCCCACCTGTTCAACCTGTCACTATCACCACTTTTCTCCAAGATCTTTAAGCCAATCATAAGGGAACTAGACAAGCTATAAATATGATTAAAAGCCTGACATATTTGCAGTACCTGGATAACAGATGTGGAAAAGTGCATGAGATAATATAAAACAATCTCTAAATCTATCATAGCACCTGCTCTGTAATTTTAGAAGCAATTTTTCTGATAAATTGGACAGCCTGGTTAGAAATGGCAACATAGTGCAATCTGTAGCTAACTTATGGGCAAAACCCACTCAGTTGGAAACTCTAATATTAGGAACACTTTTTGCACAAAATATTTTAGGATGACCTAGAGTGTAATATAAGTTACTCACTCAACACTGGTTAGATAAACTATAATAAAAAGCATACAGTACTTTGAACAACTTTAATATGGCTTACCTACATGATATAGCACAGTGATGGCAAACCTTTCAGGGATTTCAATGACAACAAATACTCCGCTGTGGCACATGTGCCATTGGTTCACCATCATGACATGGTATTGGGATTACAGCTCTATAAGAAGAGTCATACTCCCAGAAACATCAATACCACTCTAAATCTATTACATACTTCCATGCATTCCACATGGAAAACTTTAATATGTATCTTCTGCAAAAGACAAATCAAAATACTCTCAGTATATCTCTATTTAATAGCTCATAAGGATAGATGTAAAAATTCACTAGTTCTTAAATCTGATGTTATTCTTACTGTGATTATAAATTCCTCAAAAATGAAAATTGAAAAATACAGATTATCTATTAAAAATGACAATCAAGTCAAATCAAGTGTCAAATCACTTGGATTACCCAAATAAGTATGTAATGCATATATAGATGGATGATAGATGAATAGATATATGTATAAATGAACTACAAATATGCTCATGCGTTTAGAGATATATTCTGATTTCTTCATCATTCCTTCTCCTCTGTTCACCTCAAAACTCTGTAGTATTGGGGCCGGGGATTTAGCTCAATGGTTCTAGCACTTGTCTTGCAAGCGCAAGGACCCGGGTTCGATTCCCCAGTAACCACATAACAATACTGGGTGTGGAGACCCACACCCAGCAGCAACCAGTACCACATACCACAGTGCTGGGCGTGGTGGCTCACGCCTGTAATCCCAGCACTCGGGAGGCAGAGGCAGGAGGATTGCTGTGATGTGAGTTGGAGGCTAAATTCAGGGCCAGCCTGAACCACAAAGCGAGACCCTGCCTAAAAAAATAAATAAATAAAAAACTCTGCAGTATTATCATTGCCCCGCATTTACAAAGACTTTCTTAAATTTACAAAGACTGATTTCCAGATATAATGGTTACTTAATCATAGCAATTGTCACAGTTTTCTGAGTTTACTCTCTCTTTTCTTGATTTCAGGTCAATAACCCTGTTCGATATTGTAAGGCTTTTTCTAGTCTCTCGTGGGATCCTTTTCCCCTCATAGTCCTTCATGTGTTGGTATTTCACAGGGCTCGCATGGGTCTTTCAATGCTCTTTATTTGTTCTCTTGGAGAGTCTTGTTCTCAAAGGTTTTTATCATGAAGAGATGGTGGGTTTTGTCCCAACAGGGCTCCTTCCCTTTCAACTTCATTGAACAGTTTGAAAACTACTGGCATTAGGTCCTCCCTAAAGTTCTTGTAGTATTTAGTGAATCATCAGGTTTAGGCTTTCATAGTTTGTGGGTGCTTTTTCCTTTGATTTAGTCTCATTGCCTGCTATTAGATAATCAGTGGTTTTTCAAGTCTCCTTGGTTCAGTTTGACTAATTCATATGTATCTAAGAATCTGACCATTTTTTTCTCTGGATTCTCCAATTTATCCGAGTACAAGTGTTCAAAGTACTGCTAATTATCTTCTGGACTTGGTGGTGTCTGTTGTGACTTTGATTTTTTAATTGCATTGATACAGGTCTTTTCTTTCCATTTTTTGCTAAGATTGGTGGAGGGGGTGTGACTATTGTGTTTATTCTTTTGAAGAACAAAGCTATTTGATTAACTGGTTTTTTGTATTTGTGTTTAGTTTCACTTTGGTTAATCTCTGTTCTGATATTGATAATCTCTTTCCTTGTACTAGTTTTGGATTTGGATTGTTGTCATTTCTCAAGGACCTTCAAGTCCATCTTAGGTGTTTTGGTGCTTGCTCTATTTTTCTGACGTGGGTGATAACAGCAATAAATTTACATCTTAGCCCTGTTTTTATTGCGGTTCTGATACACTGTTTTGGTAGTTTGATTCTAAGAATTGTCTAACATCTGCCTTGTTTTTCTTCTGTGTCCTATTCAAGAGTATTTAATTTCCATGTGTCTGCATAATTTCTATGGTTTATTTTGCCAGTGATTTCTACCTTTATTGCACTATGATCTGATAATATGCATAGGATAACTGATAGTTGATGTCTCTGTAATATTGGGATATTGAGGTATCCCACTGTAATTGTGTTGTTATCTGATCTTTTATGTCCACTGGTGTTTGTTATATTAAGTTGGGTACACTGGTGTTTGATACATACACGCATATGTATAAATATAATATAAATAATATAAATATTTATTTGTTATCTCTTTATGTTGTATTTCTTTCCTAACTACTATGTAGTCACCTACACCATCCCTGTTTTCTAGTTCTGACACTCTGCTCTCACATTGGCCACAGCTGCTGCCCATAATTTCAATAGAAGTTTTATTTCCTACATTTCTGGTAACTATTTATGACTAATTCTTTGCTTAAGTAGTCATTCAAGTTTTATGTCATTTTGTTGTTCTTAACTCATTTTTCAATAGTAACTTCTGTAAGTTTACTGATCATTCTATTTATTAATGAAAGTAACTGTTTAATTATATTATCTTTGAGCTCTCCAAGCACCTTTCTGATCTGGGGCTTTTTGTCACCATTTTTTATGATTTCACATAATTCAAAAGTTTGGCTTTCAATTCCCTGCCATTAATGCCCATATTTGCTTCACCACATTCATCACAATGATATTTCCAACTCTTTAAAAGTCTAAATCTATCTACATTATCTCCAAGTGTCTGTAGGTTCTAAAGTGTTTCTTTAAAAAAAAATGAATGAATACACATCATCGTCACATTCAACATGGAGTTTGTACCAGAATATGACATGACTTGATTCTCATTTTTTTCCCTTTTCCCCTACCCTGCCTCCCCCACCCCTTATATACACAATCTTTGTTTTCTTTTTGGAAAAAGTGTTTCTGTTAATACATAAATACAAAAGAACTGTTATTAAAAAGATGTAATCTCATTATTTTTCCCCCTTCACCCTATTTCACTTTGAGTATTTTCTATTTCACAATATATAACATATAATTCTATAACTCATTAAAAGAAAGGAAACAAATTTTATGTATATAAGGGGGTTGTAGGGTGGGTAGGGCTATGGGGGGAAAAAAATGAGAATTAAGTTGTGTCTTATACTGGTACAAATCCCGATTGTGCAGTGCAATCATGATGTGTATATGTAATGTACCAATAAAGATTTCAATTTTTAAAAAAGATGTAATTTCTAAAGATATTTTGCAAAGGTAAACCTGTTCTTATCTTAAAAGTTTCTCATAGTCAAGGGTCTACTAGGAATTTTGAGACTAAAAAGCTTTATAAAGTGAGTGGTGTATATGTGTGAATTCTGGGTACCCACAGTTTCATTCTCATATCAAAGGAACCTATAAAACTGAAATTATTTTAGGAAGAAAAATGTACCTCAAGGCAAAAAATTAACATTGTAAGGTAATATCCAAGAACCAAGTAGTAGAGAGACATCTTGATCAATCATGACACCATTAATAAAAAGGGACTTCACATGTCTGAATCCAAAAACAAAACGGACCCTCCTAGATTTCATTCTGCTATCTACAGAGAGACGATTGATTCTGTGCATGATTTTTCTGAGAGAGACTGAAAATATAAGGTACTGTGTTGTGCTATTACACTCCGTAGAAGTGCAGTATTTGTGTAGGTAGCATAAAATATTAGAAAACTTCATTTGAATACTCAAGAATATTCTACTGGAATATTCTTTGAATGTTTGCTGATTTGTACTGACAGATGTGAGCCATGTAGGAATTAGCATGATGTTTCACTTGTAAACATTCTTCTCTTTCACATGGATTAAGATTCACATAATATTAGGACAGTTGCAAACATGAACATTTATCCTTCCAATTTCTTATCAATTATGTTTCCTGCGCCAAAGAACCACAGCATGCAGCCAATAGCTTACCACAATTTCCTTTATTCTTGGTCTTCAAAGACTCAGTTGGTTCCTGCTTTATGTTCAAGTGTATGCAAAGTAAATTAAATTGCCTGTCACTCATGTTGGGTTGTTATTTAAAATGATTTCAAGTTCATGCTTTTCTCCTTTTCATATTCAGGTGAATATAAATGTGTTGCAAAAAATAAATCCTTATTCAGAAAACATGACATCTAGTCAAGATTTCAAAACTTTCCTAATAAGCCAAGTTTTTTGTTTTGTTTTGTTTAAATAATGATTAATTTATGTATTTGCCAAAAAAAGTCTCAAGTAGTTTTAGGGAAAATATATAGCAGACTAAGGACAAATATATAAAATCATATTACATCAATATTGGAGAAATATTCAGGTGCACTTTTCCTTAACCAAAGGAATGACTTTGATACTTTTGTTTTCAGACAGTTCCTCCACAAGATGATCTGACCTGCCCTGTGGTGTGGCTCAGTGTACTCAGAGGGAGGCATTGCAGGTACAGAGCTGTAGGGGAAAACGAGCATGCCCAGCAGGTGCCGGGCCTCCACCCCTACAATCACCCTGGCTGGCTGCTCCCAGCAGATGCTCATTCAGACAGGATGGCTGACTGAACACATAAAAAGAAATCCCTTTATATCATGGCCATAGAGGTTGGCCATTCCTTTAGAACAGACAGTAAACTAAAAGAAATAATATACTGAAGCAGAAACTCTACCCTACTCAATCACTTATGTTACTGCAGAATCTGCGAAGACAGAGAGAGAACAAAGTAATTTAAATGTGAATAATTTGTTGAGCCCAAATCCAGTGATTTATTTTCTACTAGAATCTTGACACAATTTGTGTCTGTGCACGTATGTGTCCATAAGGGTCCCCGCAGAGGAAGAGATTCAATATAAAATATGTGTACGATTATACAAAGGGTCGGTTTCAGGATTTGAATCAGAAGAGTCTCAATGGCTATCTACTGGTCCTGAGATGGAAAAAATCCAAAGAAACCATCAGCCTGCTAAAGAGCTGGAGGATTCAGTAGAAGTGAAAGGACAAAGCCTGGAAGCTCACTGTAGAGTTACCACCATGAGAGTCTGTTATTAATCCCAAAAGTCTGCATCAGACAGCTGAAGAATCTGCCCCAAGAGCCTGAGAGAACTGCAGATCAATGCCACTGGGTAGTGGTGGAGAACAGGCTCCTCCAAAGAAAAGAAGGATGGCCTTCTTTCTCTTTCTATTCCATCCACACTAGAAGCCTATCGTTTTGTGACAGGCTTACCAAAGCAGGTCTTCCCTCCTTTGCTCGAGTCCTACAAGTGAATCATTCCCAGACACATCAGAACATCACTAATCTGAAAGTGATTAAAACTCAAGGTCACATATCACAATTAAGGATTCCAGCCACTCTTGTCAATCTGAGAACCAGATGGACCCCCTCAAATAAAATAGCAAGTTCAAATAAAATAGCAAGTTTGTAATCTCAAATAAAATAGCAAGTCCATAATTATGCCCAACATGGTATAACTATCTTGTATAAAAATAGTAATACACCAGTTCCCTCCCTAAAACAGAATGCAAAGTTTTTCCTTAGGGTGATGTTTACTCTTCTGGCATCACATTATACTATAGATTATAGATCAAATCCACACTATAATATAGATTTAATAACACTTAATAATTGATATGAAGCCCATATTATGGTATAAAGAGAGAAAACAAAGGTTACCTGCTTAATATATGTGTATGCATGCCCAAGCATAATAACATGATAGGAAGTCCTCATGATAACTACACACATCATTTCTGTAGTCGGTTAAATGACCTAGCTCACATGTGTAACTATATTTTTCTCTTACTCAGTCCATGCTCCCTTTGCCTTCAGCAAGCACCTCCTGTTCTTTATCATCTGGGAGGTGGTCTACACCTTTATTTCCAAAGGCCTTGGCTGAGTTTTTATCCTTCCTAGATTGGCTCATTGTAGTTTTCCAGTGAATTTAATAACAGGGCACAGTACTACTAGCAGTCTGAAGAGGTCCCCTGCACTCTGAATGTACTCTTCCTGCTTCCATTGTGGGAAAATGGTCTCACTTCCCGTTGGCAGTCTGGATCATTCACTCTTACCAACTCCATAACTCCCTTTTCAGCTTGTTTACTCAGAGGCATGAAGAGCCCAAAATGACTAGATGGAAGTCTTAGCTTCCAGGTCAATTGAATCATTGTTGTGCTTTCTGGTACAAGCTTTGCCCTCTCCAGAATTGACTCCTAGGTCAAAGGACATGAGGACACAGGGTCAGGGGAACAAGAAGTAAAATGTTGGCTGGTGGGTAATGGTGAGTGGTACTATACCCACTTCCATTCCTTGGTTCTCAGACTGGTAAATCTCGGAATGGGAGAAATAATTCCATATATTAGACTCTGAGTCAAAACACATACAGCATTGTGGTGTCAGTGCTATAATTGCATCTTCAAGGAGTCATTTAACTTTTCTATCAATCTGTCTGCTTCTGGATAGTGGAGTACATAAGACCAGTGAGTTCCATAAACATGAGCCCTTTCTACCCACATCTTTGGCCACAAAGTGTGCCCTTGATAAGAAGCAAAGCTGTGTGGAATGTCAGGTGGTGGATAAGCCACCTGTAACCTCATAGATGGTACTTTTGGCAACTGTATTACGTGCAGGGAAGGCAAATCCACACACAAACAAATGTCTGTTCCAGTCATGAGAAAGCAATGGCATTTCTGTGATGGAAATTGACTGCTGCCAGGTCACATGCTGGTCACCTCAGAGACTGGTGCCATACAAGGGATTTTATCCTGAGAGAATTTGCAGAGATGAGTGCCACTGGGGTGGGATTTGGGGTTTCTGATTTATAATATTCCCCCCAAAGCCTGGTGTGTTCAGCAGTGAAGTGGTGGAGAGACGACTGGAGGATGTGGTGCTATAGCTTACTTTTAGCAGGTAGAACCCGTTGGAAGGAAGGTCATTAGGAGCTGTGACCTGAAAGTCTCCATCTCCTTCCTGGATCGTCTGCTCTCTCTGATTCTGTTATGTGAACAGCTTTCCTTCCTAGGACCCTCCACTATCACCTGCTTGCTTTGGAGCCAACAGACTATGGACTGAAAATGTAAGCCAAAGTGAACCCCCTTTAGGTCGTGGATGTTGGTCATGGTGCCTCAGAACCAAGATAACATGCATACATAAGTCTGTGCACATGTGTATATGTACCTACAAAAATACAGATGCATATTATACTTAAAATGCATATGCCAAAGGCAATATTTGGATGAATATAATAGGGAAAATAGTTGTCTTCACATTTCCCTTTTAGTGTTATAAATTTTGCTGTGAAAACAAAGAAAAAAGCCTTAAGAAATCTTTTAAATATGAGGCAGCAAAAGGGTCAGTGTAATTTCCCTGCTGCCTGAGGTTCCTCAGAAACCCCTTTGCTCGAGCAGAACTGTGTCAGGGCAAGAGTTTGGCATCTGCCTCTTGCTAGCTATAAAAGTCTAGATTTTCAGAAAACCAAGTTCTTCTACTATAAAATGAGTGTTATAAGATTTACCTCACATAATCTTATGAGGATTAAATTAGGTTATAATTATAGAAATAGTCATGCAAAGAATGACACCTAATAGAAATTCCATAAGGGCCAGTTTTTTTCTAACGTACCAATAAGACTTGAATAACTGCAAAGGTTAAAAATCTCAGATTAGAATCACAAAGACAAAGGAATCAATGTCAGAATGCAGGTTTGTCTGCCTGTGTTACCATTGCTACATCATGACTGCTTTTGTGTCTCTTCCTAAAAGCATAAGCAATCCAAACAGGAAAATATGGTAAAAGATGTGGACTATCTGAAGTATTGAGAAGAAATAACTTGACCAACATAGCCCTCTTTTTTCTGTCATGTGCTACATTTCACATTGCTCTAGATTGTTACTACTCCACTATCCTCTGGTTTATTTTAAAACGCAAGTCTAGTAGAATCAGACACCCTTGTACTCCAGCAGAGTGCTGACTTTGAGATCATGGAGGACAGGGAATAATGGTGAGTATCAGAATGATAAAGAATGTACAACTCCATATCAGTAAATGTTTGTCACAGGAATATCGAAGGGCCATGTGACAGCCTGACTTCTTCGAGTGTCTCATACCTCTGGGTGTGCGCATCTGACTAACGTGAAGTGTTTTTAATATTTTTATAAAAGAAGTAAATCATTGGCAAGTAGGAATTAAGTAGACAACTGTTCCTGTTTCTCTATTTTCTCTCTAATAGCGATGCATTCCCACAGCTGCGGCAAACATCTCCTGGGCTAGATTTTTCGTGCTTCTGAGGAGTGGAATCAATGGAGGGAAGTGGGATTTAATACCCATAATCCCAAGCAGCTGAATTCCTCAGACGCTTCAGCTGCCTGGATTCTTCTATTTGCAGCTCTGTGGCTACATTGAGGATTTCCTCCAGTCCTAATCTAATCTTCATTTTCCTACACTTTGCTCCCTAACAGAGCTTACTTCAAATGAATTCTTAGGAACACAAAGTTCCGAGCAATGCAGTCTGTCTTCTGATTTCTGAGACTATTTACGTATGAATAGCAGTGGTGACCTAAAAATAGTGATTATCTCTCTGGCATCAACACAAAAGCATTTTTGTGTCTTATCTTATTATGTTGCAACTCTGTTGAAATCTCTGAGAAGTCTTTGCATGAAGACAGGAGGCTAGGTATGTGGGGAGAGTGAGGCCTCTCTAGCCTCACCTTTTCCATGGAGGAGGCCCTGGTGTGAGCTGGGTCTCAACTGTTCCTGTGGCTTAGAATGCACCCCGACTTGGAGGTCAGGAGATCTGGGCTAAGGTACAGATTCTGCCTTACTGTAGTAATTCCCTCGCAGAGCAAAACAACAATCTGAATGTGAATATGCAAAGGGCAATGTGTGGATAATATGACAGGGAGATCCTCATCTTCCCACTGAGAGTAGATTCCCTTTAAGTCTTGTGAATTTTCCCATGAAAACTATCAAAGAAAAAATATCATTCAATCCTGATAGGAATTACCAATTGACTGGGAGAGGGCTGTATGTTATGAGGTGAAGAGTAGAATCAGGACTTTTTTTTTTTTTAACCTTCTATCTGAGCCACTGGAAAGATAGGGATTCACTATAAGGAAATTGAGAAGACTGTGGCAGAAAGATCTTGGAGATAAAGCAAGGAATTTGGCCTTGAAGCTGTTTACTTCGAGAGGGCTGCTGAGCCCTAATATTGAACATTGAGCTAGCTATGTAGCCTGCAGTTCATGGACAGAGGGCAGGACACAGCATGTACAGACGGTATTTTTTTTTAATGGGAAAAAAAAACTCATGACAAGAGAAAACAAAAAGCAATCTGAAGACTGGGGAAATTTCAGTATATAAAGGTCAAAGAAATGAGGAACCAGAAAGGAGATATATGAACAATGGCAGAAAAATGGACAGTGCAAAAGAAAGGAGACCTAGATTGACTGTAGCCTAGAAGCCTGGGCAACAGAAGAAAGAGTGAGGGTGATCCTGGTCAGCCTCCCTCCTGATAGGTGGACAAAGGTGGCGTCTTGTTGATCCTTCATTCCCTGATTGTATTATGCTTCTCCTGAGTAAATACACACAAAAAAGAAATTTTGCTCTTGCTCATGTGTTCTTAGAAGAGTCATTTAAACAATGATAATTATTTTAAAGGAAATATAATACACTTTATTTATATACACTAAACACAGAGAAAACTATGTGTTGTAAAATCAAAAGTAAAGAATTTTGAGGGCTTCCTGCAAACTCGAAATGAGTTAGTATTAGATTCTCTGCTTCTCTACTTTGACCAAGATACATGACAGCCAGGTGCTTCCTGCCCAGGCTCTAGGAACTATAGGCCAGACTATCCCCAGTGCACACACGCAGAAAACAAATGAGGTCAACTAATGGGACAGAGTATTCCTGGAAAGTCTTAGGATTTAAAAAAATTCAGGATTGGGGGCCGGGGATGTAGCTCAGCGGTTCCATTACCTGCCTTGAAAGTGCAAGGACTCGGGTTTGATTCCTGATAATCACATACAACAATGCTAGGCATGGAGCCTAATGCCCACCAGCAATTAGTACCACATAACCACATACCACAGTGCCAGTCATGGTAGCTCACGCCTGTAATCCCAGCACTTGGAAGGCAGATTCAGGAGGGTTGCTCTGAGTTCAAGGCTGAGCTCAGGGTCAGTCTGAACTACAAAAGCAAGACCCTGTCTAAAAAAAAAAAAAAAAAAAAAAAAAAAAAAATTCACGATCCACAATGATATTTCAGTAGGAAAAAAGTGATGATGGCATTATCTTTATCAGTATATATATTATGACCAGCCTTCATTGAACGTATATCACAATACCGACAAGAATAGAACTTCCTAATAATGGTGCAGCACTAAATAAACTTTTAAGTGGGAAACTGAGACATTTTCCACTTTCTGTTATTCACTTTGTTATTGTAGATTGCTAGGTTTATGGCACTCATCACATGGCCTAACTGAGCCTCCTGCAGTGACTGTGTATTTTCACAGTGTGCACCTGAAGGGGCCGCGCTGGCTGAGCACCAAGGCCACCACTTCTGGTCCCTAACACTCCTGAGACAGTCTGCCTTTGGTTCAGGAGCATAAGCTCCAGTTCAACCAGTTAAACCTTTATTCATTTAACTCTAGTCTGTCTTTCTCTTTAAACATATTTTGGGCAGTTCTAAAACCAAATAAAACATTCAATCTCTATTCCTCTAGAATCTGGGAAACAAGGCTAATTTCTTAAAGACTAAAATCTAAATTTCAAGCTCCAAGGAGACAGCATCTACTTTAAGTAACTTACCATAAAATGGCTTACAGAAAGTAGGCATTCAATAGACAGTTATAGAACAAATGTGAACATAATGCTTTCATGGCTTATACCACACAGTTTTGGTTGAAATTTCACATTTTTAGTGAGATCTTAGACTATTCTATGTAAGTTATAAATTCCCATTGTTTACCTCTTCATCTCCTGCTTTAGTTTTTTACTTTATTACTTATAAAATGGCTTATGTATTTTACTGAATATTCTTATAATCTACCTCCTCAATTAGAATAAAGCTCCATAGGGAAGACATTTGAGATGCTCTTTTTTGTGTTCATAGATCCTGAATAGAGAGAATGTTGCCTGGTACCTGATATGATTCAGTAAATATTTGTCACACTGAATGAATGAGTTAAAGCAATGACAAGCATTTTCCACTTGTAATAAATTTTATGCTTGGAAGATCAAGTATGCACAAGGACATGCAAGGATGTTGTAATAGAAAAATCAAAGAGGAAAATGCAAATGTTCTTAGCATGAAAAATTCAGATATTCTTAGCATGAAAAACAAACCATAATGGAAGCCAGCACTTTCCTCCTTACAACATTAGAAAGCTATTTCTAAACTGACTCCTTTTGGCTGACAGTGAGGAAAAACATAAAGAGAAATGACTGACTGGAGTTAGGAATGCTGAGAATGACCAAGAAAGATAAGTGTGAAAGCATTTTTTTTAATTTTAAAATTCTGAGTGTTTAGGAAATGCCTTGAAAGAAGTAAAAATAATGACAGACCATACAAAAACTTATGAGCCAGAACAAGAACCACGTTAACAGGGAAGTTTACACTAAGAAACTCCTGCATTAAAAAGATGATTTTCTTTTAAAGTTGTACCTAAATGAGCTAGAAAAAGAGAACAAATGAAGTTCAAATTTAGTAGAAGAAAGGAAAAAGACTAGAGTACAGAATAATAGAAAAGTTTTACCAAAAAATTAATAAATCTGGTTTTTTAAATTAGCAGAAGTGTCAAATCCTTAAACTAATTAACAAGAGGAAATAAAATGCAAAAAACAAATGAAGTGGGAGTGATTATAAATGACACCACAGAAATCAAAAGAATCATGAGTATGTTATGATTAATCATATGCCAACAAACTGATTTAAAGAAATAGACAAACTCCTAAAAATTACAAACTACAGAGATGAAATCATGAAAAAAGAAGTCTTAACAAGTAAGCATGGAGTCTGAATTGACAGGATAAACTTCTCAATCGAAGAGGCAAGAGCCCAGACTGATTGATTGGTAATATCTGGCAAATAATTAAAGAATAATTAATGTCACTTCTTTTCAAACCCTTCAAAACCATAAAGAGGAAGAAATACTTCTCAATCAATAGTATATGGCCAGTGTTATTATCCTGAATCCAAAACAAGATTAAGGCATCACATGAAAAGACAACATTCGGGTAATATTTTTGAAGAATATCACTGTAAATATATCCAACAAGAAAAAGGACAGTCGAATCCAATAGCACATTCAAAAGATACACTGAGCCACCTCTTTGACAAAGGAGCCAAAAATCCTCAATGGAGGGAAGATAGCCTCTTTAACAAATGGTGCTGGAAAAACTGGGCTTTAACCTGCCAAAGTCTAAAGCTAGACCTAGCTCTTTCACCATGTACCAAGCTAAAATCAAAGTGGATAAGAGACCTAAATATTAAAACAGACATTCTAAACTTGCTGCAAAACAGGTTAGGTAAAACTCTTGAAGACACTGGCTTAGGGAAAGACATCATGAACAAAACTTCTGTAGCACAAGAATTGACAGAAGAAATCAACAAATGGGATCTCATTCTATTAAAAAGCTTCTGCACAGAAAAGAAAACCACCAGTAGAGTGAAAAGACAACCAACAATATGGGAAAAAATCTTTACCAGCTGTTCCTCAGACAAAGGGCTACTATCTAGAATATATAAAGAGCTCAAAAAAATCAGCCCACCCAAATTTAAAGACCCAGTTCAGAAATGGGCATCTGAAATGAACAGATACTTTCCAGAGGAAGAAGTAAGAGAAGCTAAGAAGTATATGAAGAAATGCTCAACATCATTGGTCATTCGAGAGATGCAGGTGAAAACAATACTGAGATTTCCTCTCACTCCACTGGCTGCTATTTCAGAATTAGCCAGCAACAAATGTTGGCGAGGCTGCAGAGAAAAGGGAACCCTTCCCCGCTGTTGGTGGGAATGTAGATGAGTACAACCTCTGTGGAGATTCCTCAAAAAGCTAGGATTGGAGGTTCCATTTGATCCGCCCATCACTCTGTTAGGCACATACACGAAGGAATTATAAGAGTAATTTCACAGCGACATGTGTGCACCCATGTTTATAGCAGCTCAGTTTGTGATAGCTAAATCTTGGAAACAACCCAAATGTCCATCAATTGGAGACTGGGTGAAGAAGATGTGGTTCTTTTATAGACTGGAGTATTACTCTGCTGTTAAAAATAAGATTGAGTCATTCATACTCAAATGGATGTACCTTGAGAATGTCCGTATAAGCGAAATAAACAGATCACAGATGTGTAAATATTGTGTCTTTTCTCTGGTATGAGAAAATGAAGTTGTAAATGATCTGTAGTATGAATAGTTGATGTTGGAAAATAGAAAATATTTAAAAGGTAAGAGAGCATAGGGGTAAATAACAACAGGAAAATGAATGTGGTAATAACAAAGAAAAAAAAAAACAAAGATTATGTATATAGGTGGTGGGGGTTGCATGGCGAGGAGAAAAGGGAAAAAATGAGAATCAAGTCATGTCATATTCTGGTACAAACTCTCAGTGTTGAATGCGATGGTGATGTGCATTCATAATGTACCAATAAAGATTAAATTTTAGAAAAATAAAAGATTGCACAGCAAATGGTTTTGATCCCTGCATAGCAAAAGTGACTCCAAATTTTAAAATCAATAAATGTAATGTACCACATTGATAAAATCTAAGATTAAGAATCAGCTCATCATCTCAACAGCTATAGAATTTTATCAAAATTCAACACAAAGTTTCATAATAAAACTCCCAAGGAGCCAAGAGTAGGAGGAGAGCAGCTGAGATAATAGGTCAGATGTAACATTGCTAACATTACCATAATGAAACACTGGACGGTTTCGACCAGGGTGCCCATGCTCAGCCCCTCAACAGAGGAATGAAAGGCACAAAGGAAGGAGACAGCACCCATTCAGAAGGAGAAGGGAAATCATCCTTGTTCGCAAATAACATGATCTTCCACACAGAAAGTGCTGAAGGTGGCATTAAAACACCAAAACTCACAGATAGGTAAATATCACATCTTTTCTCTGGTATGAGAAAATAAAGATGTAAATGAGTTCTAGAATTGCATGTTATATATTGTGAAATAGAAAATACTCAAAGTGAAATAGGGTAAAGGGGGAAAATAATGAAATTATAACAAAAAAGAAAGGAAATAAATTTTATGCATATGGGGGGGTGGTAGGGTGGGTAGGGCTATGGGAAAAAATGAGAATTAACTTGTGTCTTATACTGGTACAAATTCCCATTGTGGAGTGCAATCATGATGTGTATATGTAATGTACAATAAAGATTAAAAAAAAAAACACCAAAACTGTGAGAATTAGTAAATGAATCAGTAAAGTTGCAGGATACAAAAAATAATTTCAAAAATTCATCACATTTCTACATATGAGAGCTGAAAAGGAAATTAGGAAACTACTAAAGAAATACCTTTTAACAAATTTAATATGTGTATGTTTGAGCAAAAAGTGATTCATAAATCCAGTAGCATTCAGAACTGGAAGAGATTATAAAAATTACACACAGGGACCAGGGATTTGGCCCAGTGGTTCCTGCGCCTGTCTTTCAAGTGCAAGGACCCGGGTTCGATCCTTTGTAACCACACATTATACTGGGCGTGGAGACTCACTCCCAGCAGCAATCAGAACCACATACCACAGCGCCAGGCATGGTGGCTCACGCCTGTAATCCCAGCACTCAGGAGGCAGAGGCAGGAGGACTGCTGTGATGTGAATTTGAGGCTGAGCTCAGGGCCAGCCTGAACCACAAAGTGAGACCCTGTCTCAAAAAAAAAAAAGAAAAGAAAAGAAAAAAAAAATTCTACACAGCATTGTGAGCAACAGTTAATTATATGCCAGACAGAGAATCAAAGTAAAGAAATCACAAATGGCTACAGTTACATGTCTCCCTTATTTGGACACAATATGATAAGACATTCCCACATGAACGTAGTGTGATCAGCTGGCTGCCTGTGACATGCTGAAACTTAGCTATTGATGAAAGTGAGCTGCTTATGATACTACTATGTTAGATTCGGTTTATTTACACACTAAAGAAGGTTGAAGCTCTTTATGTAGGAAATACAAAACCCACATGCTAATGGCCTGCTACTTATTTAATTTAACACAGTACTAAAAATTTATAAAAATACCTAGGAATAAGGGCTGGGGGTTTAGCTCAGTGGTTCCAGTATCTTCCTGGCAAGCACAAGGTCCTGAGTTTGATCCTGGCACCACATATCACATGGTAACTCAAGCCTGTAATCCCAGCCCTTGGGAGGCAGAGGCAGGAGGATTGCTGTGAGTTGGAGGCTAGCCTGGGCTATACAGTGAGTTCAGGGCTACAAAGCAAGACTGTCTCAAAAAAACTAAAAACTAAAACAAAACAAAATAACCTAGGAATAAATTTAACTAAGTAGATAAAAGTTACCATGAAACTAAAAAAAGTAATTAAAGAGTTTAAAAACTCTAATATTCTACACTTTTATAGACTCTTTTATAGACTCTTATATTCTACACTGATGGATTGGAAAGCATAACATTGTTAAATATTCATAGTTCTCAAGGTGATGTATACATTCAAAAGAATCTCTATCAAAATCCTAATCCCAGTTTTATAGGTATAGAACATATTCTAATATCAATATAAAATCATTAAAAGTCATGAAAATATTAGCCATCGTAGTTAGCCACAAATAAATAGGAGATACTAAATAGGCAAGAAGGAAGTGAAACTGCTCTGTTGATTGCAGCCCCGGAAGTTTTAAGAAAGAACAAAACTGGTGCCACCATACTTTCTTATTTCAAAATATAATACAAAACCAATGCAGTCAAGTCCAAATGGTACTTGTGCACAGACAGATGTATAGATGAATGATCCAGAATAGAGGGACCAGAAATAAATCTGCCCAGAGTCAACTGACCTTTCACAAGCGTCCCAGCAATATACAATGAAGAATGGATTATCATTTCAATAAATGCTATCGGAAAATCCAAGTATCCACCTTCAGAAGAGAACTGGACTTTATCTTACCTCAGACACAAAGAACATTCCAAAGTGGATAAAGGTCCTACACCTAAGATTGACCACTGTAAGACTCCAAAAGAAAACAGCAGGAAGATGCAACTCCGTGACAGTGATTTTGAGATGAACTTTAAGGATTTGACTAAAAGTACAAACACCAAAACCAAATATACACAAGTGACACTACATTTAAAAAAAGAGCTTCTGCACAGCAAAGGAAACAACCAACAGAGGCCAAATAAAATCTCTCAGATGGAAAAAAAAATTGCAAACCTTATGTCCATTAAGATATCCACATCCAAAATACATAAGGCTCTCCAGCAACTCAGTAGGAACAAATAGCATGATTTAAATGATCCAGGTACTGGGACTGATGTTTCTCCAAAGAAGATGTACAGAGGGAAAACAAGACTCTTCAGCTTTATCACTTATGAGGAAAGTGCCAATCAAAGAATGTGAAAAACATCTGCCATCTTTATTCACTGTTAGTGGGAAGCAACATGGTGTAGCCACCATGTAAAACAGTAGGGAGATTACTTGAAGAGTTAAGAGTAAAACTATTATCTAACCCAGAAATGCTACTTCTGGATATATTTTTTAAGTCTTTGGGTCAGAAAATCAGAGATATACTAACATTTCCTTATTTTTTACAGCACTATTCAAAAAAATCAAGATATGAACACAATCTACTGTATATTTGTATATGTCCATCAATATGAATGGACAAATACACATAAAATGGATAGAATTCAGAATTCACATATATATATATATGTATAATTAAATGCTATAAAACCTTTCTAAAAAGATAATTTTATAAAGTGAGACAGTATAGAGGAAAACTGAAGACATTGTGCTAAGTAAAATAAAACCATCATAGAAAGACAAGTATGATTCCACTTTTGATTTATTCAAAACAAATTACAGAATCAAAGAGTAGCACAGTGGTTGCCAGGGACAAAGGGGATGGGGATACTAGCAGTTAATAATCAGTGCACATAAACTCTCAGGTCAGCAAAATGAATATGCTCCAGAGACCTGTTCCACAACACTCTAGCTACAGTCAGTGATAGTCTTTTCTAATGATGAAATTATTGCTTTTTTGTATTGAGATGCTTTATTTAAAAATGTATCTTACATTTTTAGAAAAACAAATATAATTAATATATAGAGTAGGAATAACTGGGTATCCAATTTAGTTGATAAATAAGGGAGAAAAATAAGTGATGAATAAGATTACTCTGAAAATGATTCCTGTGTTTTGGAAAGAATGTAATGAGATGATATGACTGTATGGGGTAAATGAAATACTACTCTGACTAAAAAGGAAAAGGGCACCTCTACCTGCTTACAAAAGAAAGAGGTTCCTACTTCCACAGAGACTATTAGGCAGGAGTGGAGGGTTGACTTTGAGTGCAAAGATGCCTTTATCTTCTCAGTGGACAAGACTCAGACTAAAAGGCAGATGATCTTCCTCCTTTTCATGCCTCAGGAAATACATGCAAAAAGGAAGCAGGATGAAGATAACCAGAAAGAAGCAACAGTGAGTAAAAAATAAGTCAAATTTTCCTAAGTAGATTTGATTTACCACAGCTTAAAATACTAGGCCTTGGAAAAGACATGTCCTACCACTTCCTGCTTCTGGAAAGTTGCTAAAGATTGAATCAAATCAAAGAGGAACCCATTGTACCACCAGTAAATACCCTGGAAAGCCACCCAAATATAAGCAAAGTCATCACATTTAGCAGACAGTGGAATCTTTTAGGTAGAATGGATCAGGCTGGTTTTTCAAGTGGCATCATTTTAGAAATAGTAGTGTAGGTCTAAAGGAACGCCCTACGTTCTAAAGAAAGCAAGCCAAGGTGAGGCCCGACACCTTCCGAGGCTGCTCGAAAGGGCAGCAGCACTCGCATTAGCACCATGAGCACCTGAGAAAGGACACTGAGAGCCATACAGATTTTGAGTTGAGTGGAGAGAACCTGAAGAAAGACCCAAAAAAAAGCACCACATGTGAAAGGCCATGTCATGATATCACTTCCCTTTGAACTTCAATTTGACAGTGAGCTCTGAGATAAGTATTTGAAAAAATTGACACTGCAGAAAAAGTAGCCTTATTTCTCTCTGGCTATGTAAGCAATTTGGTCTGGTTATCACACACCTGTCATTGACAGCAAACCAAAGAGCAGCGGGAGAGCTCGGGGGGGGGGGGGTCCTTCCTGTGAACCCTTCAAATTGGAGGTGACTCAAATGTAAGGCAGGTGCAGGACACATACTGGTAAATTCCTAGGGACAGACAGCCTGATCAGTAGCCAACACCAGCTGGCAAAGAAGAAATCACGGTGAAGTAAACCTGGAAATGAGAAATCGATGACCCACAACTTCTGTGTCAGAAGCACAAAAGAGGAAGTCAGGTGACCAGAGAAGTCTTTTGAGGGAGACGACATTGAAGACAGACCTCTTTGTCCCATGGAGGGAGATAAAGCAGAATATAGTTCCCCAAGGAGCCCTACTCACCACAGCAGTGCCACACTGGCAGACTACAGAGGACCATGAATGCACACGGAGGTCAGGGATGAGAACAGGACCAGCCACGCCCATAAATCTTGCTCCCCAATCCTCTTCTTCTTCTCCTGAGTACCAGTAAGTGAGAACCAGAGGAGATGAGATCAGCAGCCCAGCAGCCCAACAGCCCGGCCACCTTCACTCTCCAAATTCCTTAAAAAGCCCCTGTGCAGCCAGCAACAGCACCACTAATGCTTCTGAGAGTAACTGGATTGGACTTTTTTGTAATAATAGAAAATTGGAAAAAAAGATTTAATATAATTGAAAATATGCATTTATTTTAATGAAAGAAAATGTTTATGCTTTGTTGTTATGCCAGTCCTGGTAGTAACTGGCAGAGAGCAGCACCTCCTAAAAACATTCTGGCTTTAGCTGAATGTGCCATTTGTTCATGGAGCTGGAATATTTTGAGTGCTCCACATGAGATAAAAATGAGAAACTTGTAGATAAAATTAAGAATAAGAGAATCTTGAAGTGAGTAAATATACTGGACCTCCTATAGATAAAGTAAGATATATAAAATGAATTAGCAGGGGGTGAAACATAAAGATAGCCACGTACAAATGACAGTGCCCTTTGCTAGAAGGTTTGACTGCTGATCTAAATGTAGTTTCCTCCTGGGTAAATGGCACTGGGTGTGAGAGTCTGTCTCTGTAATGACTTCTGTTACCTCTCTTGCCCTCAGATCTTTCTGTCCTGCTAGATGTCTCATAATAAAGGGAGCTCAAGTCAACATCTCAGGACTGCATTTCTCTCCACTCTATCTCTCTGCCTCTATGAATGGACCATCCCTGAAATCATGTTAATCCAAGTTCCTCACTTAAAAAGAAAAATAAAATATGAAACCAAATGAAGTTACAGGAAGGAAAGATTCACCACAAGCAGACAGGAAGCCCTTTCCAACATGCCAGGCGCTGTTAAGAAGTTTTTATATGTCATTGTGTTTGATCTTTATAATGTGCCAATAACAAGGCTGCTCCTGGGATCCTGCCTTTCACAATGAGCACTATGAGGTCTCTGGGGTTAAGTAACTGGGCTAAGGTGCCAGTGCTGGGGTGGAGGAAGCCAGGAGATCACAGGTTCCAATGACCAGGCTTCAGTCCTAAGAGCAGATTAGCAAAATTATTTTTTTGAAAATGATGAACTAGGAATTCACAAGTCAACATGTCCTCCATTTGAGGAAATGGATAAATCAGTCACTGTTCTATTTTGACAAGGCAGAGCTGGCTATCACTAAAGAAAGGGAAATTATCCCTACTGTTTAATCACACGCAGTCTGACAGCAAATGGGCCTCTCATTTCCCTTTCCCCTTCTAAAGTAGCAACTTCGATGTGAAACCTCTGCTTCTCCAGAAAGAAATAAGCAGTGTAGGGGGTAAATTGCTGGGATCAAACCCACGAGTTAACTTGACCCTGGCCTCAAGAGAATCCCAACTATAAATGGGAAGCAAACCACCAAATGATACCCCCTTGGTATCCGAAAGCAGTTACACATAACAGAGCAGAAGCAAATATAAACCCAGACAGAAAACCTAGAGGAGATTTCTAGGGATAATACTAGTTTACAGCCAGAGATTCTACCATGTCAGGAAAACCTTGAAAATCAATTCATACAGAAGCTCATTTACTAGAATAAAATACTTAACATTTTTCATACGGCTTTTTGAAAGTGATTTTAGAGCTTGTGTTGGGACTGTATTTTAAGATTTTTTTTAATTATCTTTATTGGTACATTAAATATACACATCATGATTGCACTCCATAATGGGGATTTGTAACAGTATAAGACACAACTTAATTCTCATTTTTTCCCATAGCCCCACCCACCCTACCACCCCCCCCATATATATAAAATTTGTTTCCTTACTTTTTTGTTACAATCTCAACATTGTCCCCTTTCACCTTATTTTACATTGAGCATTTTCTATTTCACAATATATAACATACAATGCTAGGACTCATTTACATCTTCATTTT
>PVIR01027350.1:0-23011 GCA_004026965.1 Petromus typicus
AATCCTCCTGCCTCTGCCTCCCGATTGCTGGGATTACAGGCGTGAGCCACCACGCCCGGCACTGTGGTATGTGGTACTGGTTGCTGCCGGGTTGAGTCTCCACACCCAGTATTGTTATGTGGTTACCGGGGAATCGAACCCGGGCCCTTGCGCTTGCAAGACAGGCGCCGGAACCACTGAGCTAACTCCCCGGCCCTACCTGATTTCATTTAATTCATCTAAACTTTCATTACACAATTATTTTTAAACTTGGCTTTATAATTCAACAAGAAAGGATGAGTTTTATGTTTTTGTGTTGCTTGTTTTCAAGAAGTCTGCTGACACTTGCCAGGCATGGTGGCTCATGCCTGTAATAACAGCACTCGGGAGACAAAGTGGGGAGGATTGCTGTAACTTTGAGGCTAGCCTGAACTACAAAGTGAGACCCGGTCTCAAAAAAAAAAAAAAAAAAAGGACAATAACACTTATCCAACCACTTTTCTGATATAGGCGCTCCAAGTGTCCACTTCCAATGGTTTTCCCTGGACTTTCTCCCTCTATGTGTAGCTTTCTATATTGCTGCAATTACACGACATTTAGTTATCTTCATTTCTTCACAGAATCCTATAATTTTTCAAAAATATTTTAAAATTTATTTCAAATCAATTTACTGAAGTAAAGATTCATTTCATTCATTGAATATATCATACAATTATAAACCATGTACATTAAAATTATTAGTAAACTAGACTGCATTCTGTAAATAACAAATGTTTATCAGTTACGTTTTTTATAAATATATTACAGAATTCTGCCAGGGATTGATATCAGGTTTGAAATATGGTATTTTAGTTTGACTACATACTAGTTATAGAACTTGGAATCTATTACTTATTTTTTTATGGCATCTTTGAAGTTAAGATAATTAGCATTGACCTAATAGATTTTTGAGCAACACAAACTGCTAATTATGTTAATTAGAAGAGTACCTAATGTAAGAAGCATTAAATATTTTTAAGCTAATACTATATTTAAGAGATAGGGTTCCCAGTATAATTTAATTAGCAATTATATTTTATTAATGATGTTTTACTTTATTAAAAAAGATTTTTTTTAAAAAAAGAAAGTTGTAGCCAATGTCAAATCATAAAATATTAAATAAATTAAAATTTACTGAAAAGCTTCTCATAGCTAAAATAAGAGACTGCTGGATGTAGTACCACTTGCTGCAATCTTAGCAGTGGACTAACTGAGGCATGAAAACTGGCAAGGCCAGCCAGGGCTACATAGTGAACTCAAAGCCAGCCTGACCTACATAGTGCGGACCTGTCTCAAAACAAAAACAACCGAAAAGGGAAGATTAAGTCATCATTCTAATAAAATATCAATGAAGTTTGCATTGAGGAATTCTTGCTGAAATAACTTTCACAGAGCTGCATATTTAGTGGAAGTTAGTGAGTAACAGAAGATGTAGTTTTCACTTATTTTGATAGAATTAAGGAATGAGAACAGATTTTGAGTGAGAAACAGTAATGAGACAAATAGCAATATGGAAGATAGAAGGAATGTTACAGGCCTTTGTGCAGCAGTGCCCTGACAGCATTCACATATCCTCTGGGACTATCCCAAATAGAAGTTGGCCGAGCCTTCAGATGACATAGGTTCACGTGCAGTAAAGGAAACAGAGAAGTCCAAATCATGACTTTTTTATTGATTACTCGACTATAATATTTTCTTAACCCTGTGGCACGAAGCTTAGTTGACTAAACACATCTAAAACAGTGGAGAATAGTGCCTGGTACTTAGAGTAGGAAAAAAAATTATCTAATTTATGTGGACATTTTCACTTATGACTTCAATCAATTTTTAATAGTTTGAGTAAGATTCATTTTAAGAATATATTATGACCACTTTCCTCATGAAAATTTGGATATGTAAATGACATATACTGATTATTTTTTCCCATGCCTTTGTCCAGCTTTCAACCCCTCCACACCACCTATTATGTAAGCTTGCTTTCCATTTTTTTTCATTTTTACCTTCAAATTTTTCTTTCTTTTCATTTTCCCCTGCCCCCATAATATTTTTCCTTTAAACATTTGCTTCCTATTTTACAGTACATATCATACATTCTGGACCTCATTTACACCATTAGTTTCTCAAACTAGAGAAGTGATATGGCATTTATACATCTGTGGCTTATTTATTTCAGTTATGAGTATGGCTTCAACATGCATTCATTTATCTATAAATGTTTCTAATTTATAATTTTTTATTCCTTGAAGCAACTATTATCTTGATTCCAAAGGTAAAGAAAGAGAACTACAGGGACGGGGATTTAGCTCAGTGATTCCAACACCTGCCTGGCAAGCACAAGGTCCTGCGTCTGATCCCTGGAAATCACATACAATACTGGGTGTGGAGAGTCACACCCACCAGCAATCAGTATCACACACCACAGTGCCCATGTGGTGGCTCATGCCTGTAATGCCAGTAGTCAGATGGCAGAGGTTGGAGGTTTGCTGTGAGTTTGAGTCTGGCCTGGGCTACATAGTGAGCTCAAGGCCAGCCTGAACTACAAAGTAAGACCTTGACTCAAAAAAAAAAAAAAAAAAAAAAAAAAAAAAAAAAAAAAAAAAAAAAAAAAAAAAAAAAAAAAAAAAAAAAAAAAAAAAAAGTCAAGAAAAGAAAAAAAAGAAGGAGAAAACTACAGGCCAGTATCCCTAATATAAATTTTAAAAATCATCAGTAAGATACTGGAAAAAAATATACAGGATTATCAGGGAGGTCATATATACAAAGTTGAATTCACCCTGGGTATCCAAAGACGGTTCAACATACACAAATCAATACCTGTAATACACTATATTAATAGAGTCCATGAACAAAAATGTTATAGTTATCTCAACAGATGAATAAAATGTGTTCAGTCAGCTCCAACACCCATTTACAATTAGAAACCTACAGAAAATTAGAATAGATGGTCATTATCTCAACCTGGTAAAAACTAAGTATAAAAAACTAACAGCCAGTAGCGTACTAAATGGTGAAAAACTGAAACCATGCTTAAATCTGGAACAAAGCAAGGATTTCCACCATCACCACTCCTTTTGCATATAGTTCTGGAAACATTAGCCACAGCAATTAGACAAGAAAAATAAATAAAAGCAATAAAGATAGGAAAGGAAGAAATTAAGTTCTCTTAATACTCTATATAGAAGATCCTAAAAACTCAACCAAAAAGATGCTAGACTTACTTGCCACATTCAGTAGAGTAGCTAAATACAAGGTCAATACTCACAAATCAATAGCCTTTTTATACATGAATAATTATACTGAAAGAAATAAACTGAGGAATCAGATCTTTTTACAAAAGCAACCAAAAAAGTGAAATACCTATGAAACAATGTAAAAGACAAGACAAAATATCACTACTCTGAAATCTATTAAAAATCAAAGAGAATATCAGAAAATGGAAAGGCATTCCTTGTTTCTTGGTAGCAAGAACCAATATTGTCAAAATGACCATACTCCAAAGCTGCTGTATAGACTCAAAATAATCCCAGTTGTAATCCTGACAGAGTATTTCACAGAACTCGATTTTTTTTTTTTATTAAGATGGGCTGTCACTATACAGTTCAACCTGGCATTCAATTCACTATGGAATCCAGGTTGGCCTGGAACTCATGGTGCACCTTCTGCCTCAGCTCCTGATCCAGGATTACAGGAATGTACGTACCCATCTTGCCCTGCTTTAAGATTTCAACTTTTAGGCTGGTTGTGCAGTTTAGTGGAGGGCACTTATCAGCATGGGTGAGGCCCTAGGCTCCATCCTCAGTATTGGGGGAAGGGGAGACAAAGAAAAGAAACTTTGATTTGGAGAAATATTTTCAAAGAGTGAGAAATGACTATAAAATTGAAACATGGAGAGATGTAAATAAAAAGTGTTACAAAAGTCTAGCATAAAGCCCAGGGAGGCCATTGTGTTGTATATATGAGACAAATTCCCAAGAATTAATGAAGATGAGGTCCAAGAGAAAGTCATTCATTTGGAGATTCAGTACTATGGCCAACCGCAGCCTGAAATCTATTTTTTGTGCTATTGTGACTGAAATGATTCAAAGTATTAAGTATATATTTTGTCTCCTTAAATAAGACAATTATGTGATGATACAACTGATTATATAAATTAAAAATGTATAAATCAAGGAAAAATATTGAGTGGGGGACCAGGAACAAATATTTAAAGAAATTTTTTCTCACTTAGTTTATAATGAACAAAGGTAAACATTAAAAACACAGTTAATGAAGAGTGATTATAAAAAAACCTAAACATTATCTGCACTAGTTTTATTTAATTATATATATATATATATATATATATATATATATATATATATATATATACATACATACATACATACATACATACATGTATTGTGAGGCAGGTGTGGCACCACTGAGCTAAATCCTCAGGCCTAATGGTAATTTTTTAAACACACATCACTGTCACACTCAACATTGGGAATTTGTACTAGTGTATGTTTTTACTCACTCACCTGCCCAGACCCTATATACATATGCTTTCTTTTTTAAAAACATTACTTTTTTCTCTTCCCTCATTACTTACCCCTACCCTTTTCCTATTGAATATTTTCTGTTTCAGGTATTTACATATCTGTGACCTATATATTTCACTTATGCATCTTCAAGGTATATCCATTTGAGTACAAATGACTCAAACTTATCATTCTTTATGGCAGAGTAATACTCCATTTTGTTAAAACACACACACACACACACACACACACACACACACACACACACACACACACACCACACAAACCACATCTTCTTTTCCACTTTTCAGTTGACAGACTTTTGGGTTGTTTCCAAGATTTAGCAATCACAAACCTGAGCTGCTGTGAATGTATGTCACACATGGGTGCACATATGTCACTATGGTAACTTTAATTCGCCTCTTATTGAGTGCATAAGGGAAGGGGAGGGGCTTTGTCTCCTAAAACACACTGATTATGTACCTGGAAATTTTACGTGGGTTTCAGTTACATTTATGGAGAAAAGGGAAAAAATGTATACATACAAAATACATACAAAATCAGTAATTCATTGCTGGCAAGGGATTGTTTTTAAAAAGTGTTCATTACTGTTTTTCTTCAAAAGAGAATAATAGAGTATTAGAAATTTAAAATCACTTTCCGTGTAATTTTGTAAATATGCTTTGTTTGTCCTCAAAAATTTTTAGCATTTTCAGGAAACTTAAAACAACAGGATGTGTTAGCTCTTAAACTGTTGCTGAATAAATCTTTGTTTCAAGAACAACTTTCTCTCAAGTCCACTGTGGATTCCAACCCCAATTCTATGCTAGTAGAGATAAGCAATAATTATTTTTTAATATGATAACTAAGAATTATTCATTGTGTGAATTGCCACAGGGCTCAAAATTTGTGTATGATATTATCCTCATTTCTATCTATGAGTAATAGACACTTTTTAAACAATCCCTTGTCAGTTTCAACCCCAATAATTTAAATTAAAAATTCAAGAAAATTTGGAGACTTAAATCTGGTGCACACTGCTTTTCTTATCTCTTGGATATAGCCTCATTAACCATAATTTCAACTAAAACTAATATTCACTTTCAACCTACAATCTGGTAGAGACATGTGCACATATATCAGTTAAATGAACAGCTTGATTTTTGCTTATACACAGCCCAAAACCTGATAACTATACCAGGAAAGAAGGAAAGCAATGATTTTGCTCCTTCTTTAATGAAGTTATAAAGTTCAAAGACATTTTAATGATCAATTTACACTTTTGCATCTCAAGAACATAATGATTTCCAGAAATACTCAGGTGGCAGAATTCCTTGAGAAATAATATATTCTAAGTGGAAAATTATAATACATGTTAAGCCTACATCTCTTTAACTCTAAAATAGAGATAACATACATTTGGGCTAAATGTAATACCTCTATAGAAAATATTCTAGTGTAGGTCAGTTTTAACACATGTCAAATATTTATCCAAAATGTATTAGACCTTGCACCACTGAAAATTGTTTTAAAATATCATTTTGTGAATTTTAGCAGGATCTTCATTTGGTTGGATACAGTTGGAACAGAACATAATATGAAAAATGTTATTATAACACATTCCATGTACTTGATAAATTTAAGTGAAAGAAAAATGCCCATTATATAGAATTAACTTTTGAAAGATTTTGAAAGTCTTTACCTGATATTTTAATTTTGAATTTCTAATAACCATTTCCTGAAGATCATTTGTGTGTCATTATGTTAGATAGTTGCTAAAATAGAAGCAGAAAACACTTCACCAGGTAGTGGCAGAGAAATTTCATCCTAGAGCTATTACAATCAGTCAAAAATAGCTTAGACTAAGTGAATTTTAGAATGCCTTGAGCTGTGTTGGGTGTTTCCTTCAATGCTGCAAAATATTTCAGGCCATTTGAGTGGCATTCAGGCAGAGTCAAGGGCAAACTTAAAATTTTCTACCAAGAATCTTTGATAGAAGATAAAGCATCCGCTGGTCTATCTTACCTTGCTCTGACATTAACATTAACTGGATTTATGCACTTTGCAGTCACAGGCACTAACTGTGACTTTGGCATGCTGCCAAATTTTCTGAAATTTCAGACTCCATTTCATACCTTGTTATGAACGTTTAACACTATCCAAACTTGAAACATATTATTTTAATATGATGAATGAAATAATTGCTGGGCCAAAGAACTACTTCTAAAGGACAATAAAGAGTAGCAGATTTAAATAGTATAATTTCTCTGTTTGTATGATGTTGGAACTGTGGACAATTTACTTGGAGTTATGACTTACATGGACTGTGTTGCCCTTTGGGGTCAACCATTAGGATTATTTTAGACATCTGCCTTGCCCTGCGGGATTTTAAACTACAAGGATTACAACACTAGGATTACTGGCCTTAAAAAGTACTGGAATTTACTTACTTAGTTTAAAGGTGTCTACTTTGCCCTAGTGATTTTCAAATAGAGGGATTATTGTGAGACTGCTCTGTCTAATGCATGCTAGGATTACGGGTGTGAAGGCTTGGTACCAAATAAAGGTCAGGTGAGCTCGGGGGATTGGCCTGTTCCTCTGCTGTGATATTTGGTCCCTGATGCTCAGAGTAGCAAGAGTGGAGCCTGGGTTCAGCCTTTTCTCAAGATTCTGACTTTGTTCGTTGTTAATCTTTTTGCTGTGGGACTAACGGTGGACTGGATTTTACCATGAGGGTTCTGGCTGCATTCTCGTACCTGTCTCCCACTGTATGATGATTTTTATACCCCAAATGTTTATATATTTCCTTCAGACACAGTGACTCATTTCAGTCACACACCACATACTTCTGGACAACAAGGATATCACAGTGACTAACAGGGCTTGGAAATTCACCTACTTTATTTACAAGTGAAAATGCTGTATCTCATTACTTAAAAAAATATACATACCTTTTACTGTTTATATTGTTACCCCTAAATTAACAGCATTAGCATCACTTGGGAACATACTGGAAAAGGCAAATAAATCTGAGAATGGCACCTGACAATATGTTTTAGGCCTCAGAAGTGCTTTCATTTGTAAGTTTTCTTAAAAGAGGTATTTCACAGATTTTATGAAAGTGAAAAAATACGTAGTTCTAGACAAACACCAAATCCAGGTTATAAACATAAATATGAAGTCTTTATGTTATATTATGATGATTTTTTTTGAAAAAAATTAGAGGAAACCAATGCCATGTTAAGTAGTTGACCAAGATTTTTAAAAATCCATCATGGTGCTACTGCATAAAATATTACCAGGTTTATTGCTTTTACAAATCTGAGAATGATCCTCTTCTCTAAGAGTATATGGAAAGTATTTACAAAATATTTAGAAAGAAAAATCAACAGGACTAAGTTACTAATGGGCTGAAGTGGAGTGTAGATGATGCTGCTAAGGGAGCAAAAGGGAGGAGGAGTAACCTCATGATGGAGATGAAGAGAGTTTAGATCCATGGACTTTGCTACTGAAGAGTGGAGAGCATCTTTAAGAGAGAAGTAACAGACTTCTGGGGTGGGGGTTCAAGCAGGTCACCAGGTTAACCTGTCTTCTAGTATGTTATATTTAAGTTCTTACAACTGCTGGAAAAAGGAGGTTATCTTCCAGCAAGTGTTCCTGCCTCAAATCTCTGTCTCCTTTCAAATCTATTGTGTCCACTTTCAGATTAACTTTGGTAAGGCACAAAGCTGATGACATCATATCATCTACACGAAATCCACCCACATATCACAGATCTTTCCTTCTCCCAGCAGGTCAGTTGTGCAGGCACATATTCACATATTCTATAGTTTTGACCCTGTACATCTGCTACCCACATCTTTCACAATACTACCCTGTAAGTTATTGGTCCAAAGCCTGTGATTCTAAGTCAAATGTGCTTTTTTCCCTTTATATCAATTCTACAGAAGATAATCACTGGGAAGAGTAATGGCTGTTGAAAAGCAAAGGGGCCACGGATGCAATGGCCATCATAGGCAGAGAATCTAGGCTGAAGAGCTACTCACATCAAGAACGGCTGGTTTTCAGGTGTCAGTTTCCTGATTTGCAGCAGTGCTGCAAAACCTTTCTGGTTGATGCTGCTTTTTGGACTAAAAACCATGAAAGAGTGCTGCCTCAACAATAGCACCTTAGGACAGGGCTCAGCACCCTCATCCAGCTAGTGTGTTGGTCCAATTGTTGGTTCTATGTATTTAAACATGTTTCAGAAGGCACGAACAAAAACAAAACAATGTCTAAACATTTTAATCAGATAAATGTAAGTGTTAAAATGCCGATTTGACATATGTATGAGTCACTGAATCCTGGAGATTTCCAGAGGAAGTTAAGTGGAAGGACAGAATTCAATTTATGATGTTATTGATGGAAGTAACAGTATTAGAGTGAATGTTTATTCATATCACATACAGTAGCTGACTAATAATTGTGATTAATTAAATCATTTTCAGCTAAAATGTAGTCTCTCATGTCAGAGGCAGCACTAGCAGTCAAATACAGAAGTAACTAAGAGTTTGTTATTTGTTGTTTTCATTATGAATTTCTAAGGGGAAAATGTACTAGATCATGATTCAAAGTGCTATGTGTGAAAACAAAACACAAAACAAAATACTATGTGAGCATAAAACAGAAAGAAAACTAGTGGCAAAGAGAAGTCTGGAGAGAGTTTAGAGAGAAAGATTTTTAACACATTCTTTTATAAGCGAATATAGTGAAAGACAAGCAAGAAAGTATGAAGATGTTCCAGTTGTAGAGAGTATAATGAACAAAGTCGTGAGAGTGAGTACATCTATAATACGTTACCTAAGAATATTTAGAGACAAATCCACCTTTCAGTTCAAGTTAGAATTCTGGGTAAGATTTTTTGTCTTTGTCTTCCTCCTCTCTCTTTGTAGAATGGCTCTGAAAGATGTGCGTGGTCTGGAAATCCTCCCAGTTAGTCTTATCTACTTAGTCAAGACTTTTCTTCCTCTTTGTACAGCAAATGCTATGGTACAAGCTGTGTTTCTGAGTCTCTAGACTGTCTCTTGCCTCCTTGGGTTCCTGAATATAGGACAGAGATTCCTTCAGAATTCTGTCAAATTGCTCCACTACTGATCTAGTTTTTCTTCCTCTCTTCAACTGGTAAATTCTTTTTATAAGTTGAGCATCAGAGATCAACTCACTCTGAGCTTTAAACAAAATTGCTGTCTCTTTCGAATATAAAGTGTATATGTATTGTAAAATTGACCACCCATGGCATTACTTGGCACACTTTTCAAAATTAATTGACTATATTTGTATTTATGGAGTTATTTTTTCAATTTTTTAAAATGTCTCTTTAATCCCAGTAATACACTGACTTGATTACTCTAGCTTTCTAGTCAACTTTTACTAGGGAGAGTCCTCCAACTTTGTCTTTTCAAAGTTCAGCTTTTCAAGATCGTTAACTCTTTTAGTTCTCTGGATTTACATATGAATTTAAAACTAAAATTTAATTTTCTAGGAAATCCAGAAGAAAACTTGATGGGGATTGTTGTAGATCAAAAGATCAAAGAGAGACAAACTCATACCTTTAAACCCATGAATATGTGAAGTCTTTATGCTTCTTTAGATTTTCTTTCATTTCTCTCCATGATATTTGGTAGCATTCATTATACATGTGTTGGACCTATTTTGTTAAATTTGTGAATTTTTTTTTTTTTTTGTGAACTTATTATAATGGGCTATTAAAAGACTTAATTAATAATAAAATTATATATATTTATGGGTTGCTATGTGTTGTCTTTATATAAGTAATGCAATTTTCAAACTAGAGTAAGCATATTTACCCAAACCCTCCAAGTTTCTTTGTGGTAAAACATTCAAAACTTTTTCTCATAGTTTTGAAATATTTCCCTAAAATATTATTAACAGAAACCATAATTATGCAATAAAACATTACGAGGGTTTCTCCTAAAATTTTTAAAAGTTATTTACACACTCAAATTAGTCAATTGCTATTAGATAATCAGGCATTATACACAATTGGTTTTTTTTCATACACTCAGTTTTATACCCCAAATGCTGGGCATTTGTGTACCATATTTGAGGGTCATTTTGCAATTTACCTGTGTGTGGAGGGATAGCCACGTAGTCCCTTGGATTAGAAGGCTCCATAAGTATCAGCTTGCTTAGCTTTCATAATCAGTATTCATTAAAGAAACATGTAAGGACTTGCCTGGACCAAAACTTTCCCAGTCATTGTCAGCACAAGTATGTGGTATATTGCTTCACAACAGAGCAGGCAGTTAATCTACTATTTAATCTACTTGCTGCTGACACCAAGTTTGAAAATAAGGCTGATAGGCTGTCTTTCTCTTTTCATTGCATACAGACAGCCTCACAGTGCACTAGGTTGTACAAGTACATGGTCTCCTAGATTCCACTCAGTTCAAGGCACTTTCAAAAATGCAATGGACATCTCATTCCCCAACCATCTCTGTAAAACTTCTAGAGTGTTTAGATTAGTGTACTCCTTGCTCCACCTGTTATCCATTGCTAAAGAAAGGCATAAAAATAGACACTTCTGCTGACTGTTTTCACAAAGCACTCTTGAGTTTTAGACTTTCCTAAAACAGTTAGTTCATAGTCAGATTAATTAGAAAACTTTTAACTGAGTCTTGTGGGGAATCCACAATCACATCTGAGAATGAGGCCTTAGAGAAGCTCCAGACCTCTCTTGTTCCTCCTAGAGGTTGCTACACACAGGTTTTCACTCTGGATTATCAAAGATACAGTGAAGCTTGAGATGGTGAAAAGGAAGTAGAAACTAAAGTGCCATAAACCTCACTGTTCTTATTAAAATTTACTGTTTATCTTAAATAATTTTTTCCAACATTGTTGTAAGCCTTTGGTTTAATTTCAGAGTTCTGAAAATATTTACTCTGACAAGTTTTTGCTCAACTCCACTTTCTGTGGGATTGCTATCACCTCCTTACTTTCCTTACATTTTTGCTTCCTCAAAATTCCTTTCTTCATATTGGTGAGCATATGTGTGCACAGACACATGGGCTGCTAATATGTTAAAAATAAAACTTTAAACATGCTTCCTGCATTTACATTTTCAATAAAATCAGGAACTTCTTTTATTTAAAAATAAAATAATCCCATTTACATTTTGGTATTTTTGAATTATATGACTTCTTTTGATATAAAGTATACTTTACCTAATGTAAATACAGCTATTCTTGCTAAATTTCAGATTCTGTTTGCATGGGATGACTTAGTATATCCCTTTACTCTAAATATATGTTTCATAGAGATTTTGTAAAAAACAACTGCTGGGTCTTTTAAAAAATAATTATTGAAGTCAATACATAGCTTTTAATTTGAAAATTTAATTCATTCACATTAAATGTAATTATTGATAATTTGTACGTAATTACTAGTAACTAAGATTTTACAATAGCTGTTTTGTAACATTTGCATAGTTTAATTTTGTTTTTATTTAGTTCTATTTCCTCCCCTGTCTTCATGTCAGGTCTCTGTCTCCTTCCTCATTTTCAACAAAATTCACTGTTGCAAAATATTGATTCTCCTTTTTTAGGATAATTACTATGTTATAAATGTTTTTTCTACTGCTGTAGGTGTACAAGGCACTCAAAATTTCAGCTACTATCAAAATTCTCTTATATTTAGAGCTGATTTATTGACCTCCTGGTATTTACTACATCAGCCTAGCTTGTTGCGTTTCTCATACCTCTATGGCTAGTAAATACCAAGGTGTTAAACTAGATATAAATTCCTTTTTATAGAAGAAAAGCTTCTTCTGTAGAAGTAAAGTAACTTATATTTGCTCCAGATCATTTTATTTTATTACAATGTGGTAAAGCAGAGATAGAATAGGAATGAGAAAACTGACAACAAAGTTGCTTTAACTTTTAAATCTATCAACAGACTTAGGAAAATTGAAATTTACATACAAATGTAAAGGAGACCTTTTGTTTTAGGCATTGAACTCTTAACACAGTATTGCTTATAAAGTAACCTGAAAACTATGGAGACTAATAATACATTAAAGGGTTTATGAAATATGTTATGGAAAAGGAAAACGTTATTATACTATGTGTAAAATAGATTGAAAATTTAAATGTTTGTATGTCTTCTACAATAGATAAAAATTTAACAATAACAATGTTCCAAGATTACCAATGCTTCTTAAAAAACATTCTTCTTTATATTTTACTTCTAAAAGTTTTTTTTAATAATCCCATATTGCTCATACATATTTGATAAATAATGTTAAAGAAACTGGAATAATCAAAACAAAATTTTAAAATAATATGCCCAGGTAAAATGAGGGATACCTTGAGTAGAATTAGAAAACAAAGGCTGCTTAAAGCCACATTTTCACCTTCAGTAAATGAAAAAAACAAAGCTATTTATCCATTTAAAAGTATGTGAGGTAGAGGAAAACATGAATCTTCATATTCACAGTTTGTCTCATACATAATGTACATATACATTTTTGTAATGTGGAAATATTTATAAGGATGTGAAAATGGTTATATAAAACATGCTTCTATCTTCTACCTTAGGTAAATATATTATTTCCTTTCCTGTGCTTGATACATTTATAGTTCCTTTCATTTATGTAGTAACCTCTGTTGAAGTGCATTGAGAGTTATTACTCAAAGACCCATACCCTTAGGTGTTGTAAAGAGACATAAATTAAGAACTCGATTGCAGATGGAGAGGAAAACTCCCTTTGTGAAGTAAAACATGTGAGTGTAGCACATTGTGTAAAAGTCTGAAGAGAAAATCCCATATGGAGAATGGTAACCTGAAGATGGTAGAGAAAAGTCGGTCCTGTGAGCTCAGCCTACTGTGAAATTTAAGATTCAAAAAAGAAGGTTCCATATGAGCTTTACCAACTTGTAGATTCAAATTAAATGAAAGCAGTGTGCTGCTTTATAAAAGGCTAAGCATTCTTTTAGTTATACGGGAGGAAATGTCAAACTTTAAAGATCGTGATCAGGATCAGTATAGAAAGCCTTCATGCTTAGAAGCAGTGATGAAGATGCTTATTAGAAAAATAAATTATAACTAATGCAAAACTTAACAGCATGAGAAATAAACAAACCACAAATCATTTTCTCAGAAAAACCTTCATATAATTTTTGAAGGAATCAGAATTTCTAACAGTAATTTCTCTGCAAAGACACTAATAAGGCTTTTAACAGCATCTGCAATATTTAATAATTATCTTCAAATGTGCTATAAAGATAAACTCTACATCCCATAAAACATACAATTCTCTCTGTGCTGTAATTCTTATATTACCCTGCAGGCCAACTTCAGTGAATAAAGCTCAAGAAATTGAATATGCATGCTATTACATTTGTTTTTCTTAGTAATAGTTATTATAAAATAATATATTTTAAACAATGCTTTGGATATTACTGTAGTGTATCTGGATCAATTTTTTGCTGGCTTCTAGTTTCAAGACAATTCTCCAGAGCTTTCTTTTTTTTTTTTTTTTTTCAGCACGTTCCAGATACCATTTTGAGCAAGGGGAGATGGAGGAAGTAAATGGTACATTATTGTGAGAGCAATCATGAATGCACAGCTACAATTGAAAAGACCTGCACAAATCACAACTCAGATTGCATCAAGCATGGTAAGATTTATGTGTTGTTGAGGCTGCTGGTTAAGTGCTGGCTGCAGGACTATGACATATTTCACTGTCTTGTAAATTACGTGATCTACCACATGAGCTTTCTGTCAGCACAGTTTTGATCTGTTGACCAGAGTGCCAGAAAGGGCACATGAGGCGAAAAGTCATGCACGATAAATGACACAAACATTAGCTCTTAGTTGAACAATATTGTGTTGCTTTTCATCACATTATCTTTCTTTTCTTTTTAAATAGATAAGGTCAATTTCACTCTTGCTTACCTCCGCTGCAGCAACTAGAATAATAACTTATTTCATTCATTAGTATCTCAGGTATCTACAAGAGGTTTCTATATATTCTTAATGTACAGTGGGCTGGATTACTTTTTATCGCTCACATAATATAAGTATCACTACAAGCCAAGGAAGCTGATGTACTGGCCTCCTACTATCATATCACTGAACAAAAACAGCACTTTATAACCAAAGAGAGCTGGGATAATTATCATACAATCTGAGTTGAGAGTCAGTTTGGTCAGTGATTCGGTTACACTGACAAGTCTGTTACCACCCTTAAGTTTCACTTATTGAATCTATGAAGTGAAATAGTTTAGATCAAACATCTACAGTCCTTAAAATGCCTAAAGATTTTGATTTTATTTTTACCTTATTTGATTCTATATTTTATTAAAGAAATAGATGAAGAAAAATTAGGTTTATTATTTTAGTTTATATTAAAAAAGCATTTTCAAGCCACAAATAAGATTTTTATCTAAAAATAAAATAAAAAACATTATGATAAAAGCATATTTCTCTTAGTTAGGATTTGTTAATGAAAATGAATTAAAAAAGAAAACATAAATGATTTTAGATATTTAGACTGAATTTGGGAGGGTATTTGCCCTTCATCTTTTGTCAGTATAAATGAAAAAAAAAAGATTTGTGAGGTTGAATTATTTTTATTTGTAATGTGATATTTCAGTATTTCAAAAAGGTTATTCATTATTTCATATAATAATTTGAAGACTGTATGAGTCTTCTCTTTTATTTATTCTCTCATCTGAAGACTGATTTCTTTTTAAAAAAGTAGAGTAGAAGAGAAAAGGAGTATGAAAGCTAGCATTTATATTTGTGTGTTAGGCCAATTTCCATTGGTGCTAACACAATGCCTGAAATGACTATCATAGAAAGACTGAATGAAGTTTTATTTAGGCTCACAGTTTGGGAGGTTTCTTTCTGTCCATAATCTTTTGATCTTACTCCTGTTGAGTCTTTGTTCATTCAGCACACTGAGGCAGAAGCACAGAAGAGAGGACAGTGCTCATCTTACAGTCAGCAGTGATAGAAAAGAGATACCTGGTTACAAACCAGGTCCCCCAGTCCCTCAGGGACACATTCTAGTGACCAAAGACCTACCAGTAGGTGTCCCCTGCCCCTTCATCCTGCCAGGCTGGGGACAAACTTTTAACACGTGGGCCTTCGCAGGTGTATTAGATCTAACTGTATTGAATTAGTAACAAGGAAGTCATCAGAATGGAAGAGGAGGGACATACATACATATATATGTTTAATACCCAGCATACTTTACACTGTCCTTGCCTGGATGTGGCTTCAGATCATATTGTTGATCAATAGTTTCTTGAGTTTAGGAAGTAAAAATTATGAAGCAAGAGTATCATCTGTTTTTGAAGGTATTACTAATTTCACATGCCTATTCTTTTAGAAAAAGATGATGAATTAAATGATATGTCATGACACTTAAAGCATGAAGACTATTTAGGAGTGGATGTTAATAAAATTCAAATTCTCTAGCCAACAGGAATTGAGAGCTGTCTTTTTATGATGAAGATTCTGATTCCCCTAACATATCATTGATGTTTCCTCCACTTAGTTATTTGTAAAACGATTTTCATGTTTGAAAACATAAATGAATATATCCATATAACACCCTTTCCAGAGAAAAATACAGATAGAAACCAGTCCCTGTTCAGAAGTCTGGGACTCACAGTTCCCAGTACAGGACACACGCTGCTTTATAGTATCTTGTGTAACATTTGCGAAAGCCATTATTCACTCTTTCTAATTATCCTCCATTAATTCATTCAAAGCTCCTTTCAAATAAAACTTCAGTTCTGAATATCATATGAAAGCTGTATGTTTTAATAAGTTAATTCTATATCTTCACATTATTTAGGTTAAAATAAGAAACTTGGGTTGATTTTGCCTACATTATTTACCGTGATACTAATTTCACATGCAAAGTCCAAACTATCTTTAAGGCCTCTGCACTCATGTTTCTCTTGCCATTTCACTGACTTGATTTTTCACTAATTCTAATTAACTTTAGATTAGTCTTCTTTGCATCATATAGGAGAAGTTGGATACATTTTTAATGTTTTCTAGTTTTAAGACTTATCTCATTAATTGCTCACCAATAACAGTCCTGTCTTCTAGTTTTGTTTTTTGTTTTATTTTGTTTTGCTTTGAGTCAGGGTCTCACTTTATAGTTCAGGCTGGCCCTGAGCTCACTATATAGTCCAGGTAAGCCTTGAACTGCCCTGAGCTCACCATGTAGCCCAAGTGAGCCTTGAACTCACAACAATCCTCCTGCCTCTGCCTCCCAAGTGCTAGGATTACAGGTGTGAGCCACCATTCCCGGCACTGTAGTATGTAGTACTGATGATTGCTGGTGGACGTGAATCACTATGCCTGGTATTGTTCTATGTGGTTACTGGGATCAAACTCAGGACCTTGCACTTGTAAGACAGGTGCAGGAACCACTGAGCTAAATCCTTGGACCAAATTTCTTATTTTTTAATAATAGTAAAATGAGTTGCCATATAAATGATTTGATTCATGCTAGTCTGGCAAAAGTTACAACAGATAACTTTTTCCTCTTCTGAATTTTCCAATATAACTATTCAAACTATCCATAATGAAATAAAATAGATTAAAGAGTTATCTATCATTTACAGAAAAGCAATGCTTTTTAAGATACAACAGACTTTTTTTATTTGATTCACCTTTCTGCTGCATAAAGCATGAAATACATAGAAGCAAGTCCTGTATGCTAAGTCGTGACCCTTGGGAAATACTGCATCGGAAATAAAGATTTTAAGAATATTGGTAATAAATGGTTTTATTAGAGAGTTTAAAAAGTGTACAGGTCATTTTCAATCAGAGTTCTTCCAGACTGGAGTCTGGATACATAAAAAATATAAAAGATATTTTTGTCATCATACACACATGGCATATAAACATGCTACATGTATTGCATATACACATCATTATTTTTATGTATAAGATAATTTACAATTTTCATAAAAGTCTGATATTTTGAAAAATTTTCCATTGATTTTGTCATTTTATAGAATGAAGGTTTGAAAGAGATGATAGCAGCTGACGTGACAGTAAGGAAAAATATCTGAGATTATGGCCTATGTCTTTCTTCTGTTAACACAACAGTGGAAATATTGCTTCCTTTCTCATCTCTGTGACTGGTTAGAGTGGGAAAAACAGATAGACATGCAGATAACCTGAGTTAGACTTCCTTAACTTAGCAATGACTGGTGTGATGGTCTATTGAACTATCTTGTATCCATTCATTTTTTGAAAAATTAAATATGTAGAAAATATTTTCTAGGGTCTATGTAAGAATGTGAATGCATTGAAAGACCTGCTCTCTACATTTAAAGATTTTTCAGTCTATTTTAGAAAATTCTATGATTAAAAATTACAATAGTATTTCTTTTTCACCACTACCAAAATAATGAATTATTCAGGATTCCATTCATTAGGAAAAAGCAGATGTTTAATTCAAAGTTGCTTAAGCAATGAGAAGAATTTCTTGCTTTATATAATGTTAAAATTTCTGATCGATGAAAGGCCATATTTAGATGAATAATTGTTACAATAACTGTGTTTCAAACTTTTTGTATTTTAAATTTTTTTTCTATCATGGGTCCATGGTTGGGTAAGACCATTGGCCTCAGATTTGAGTCAACAAACTATCTAGAAAACATACTCTTTTCCATAGTCCAATAAATAGCAATATTCCTCATCATGTGATTTCCTTTGTTCTGAATGGTTAGTGCATCAAAACATTAGGCAGTACTGCTATATGCAAAAAATATAGTGCTTTTAATGGGCAAATTATCTTTTCCCTATCTTCTATTTCAAAAGAGTGATAGTTGTCTTAGGAGAATGTTGATTCTGTTTATAGAGGATAAAATAATATTTAGGAGGAAAAATGAATAAGCCACCCCCTATACACATATGCTTTCTTTCTTTTTTAAATTCATATTTTCCCCTCATTAGTTACCCACACCCTTTTCCTTTTGAATATTTTCTATTTTACTATGTCTAGCATACATTGTAAAACTCATTTACATCTTGAGATACCAGAGAAAAGATATACTATTTACACATCTGTGACCTATTTGTTTCATTTATGAGTATTTCTCAAAGTATGTCCAATTTGAGTATGAATGACTCTAACTTACCATTCTTTATGGCAGATTAATATTTCAATTTACAAAAGAACCATGTCTTCTTTATCCCATCTCCAGTTGAGGGACATTTGCATTGTTTCCAAGATTTGGCAATCACAATCAGCTGCTACTAAATTGGGTGCACATATATGGCTGTGATATGAAAATTGTAAATCTTTCGTGTATATTCCTAGCAGGAGAATAGCAGGGTCAAATGGGGCCTCTAATCCTAGTTTTTTTGAGGAATCTCAAGAACGGATCTCCATAGTGGTTGCTCTACTCTACATTCTCGCCAACAGTGGAGAAGGGTTTCTTCCTCCTTTCAACCTTGCCAGCATTTATTGCTGATTAATTTTGCAATAGCAGCCACTCTTTGTGGAGTGAGATAAAATCCCAGTGTCATTTTCATCTGCATCTCTCGAATGATGAGTGATGTTGAGCATTTCTTCCTATTCTTCTTGGCTGCTTTTACTTCTTGACCTGAAAAATATCTGTTCATTTCAAATGCCCATTTTGGAGTTGGGTCTTTATATTAGAGGGACTATGTTTTTAAAAAAGTTCTTTATATATTCTAGAGAGTATTCCATTGTCTGATAAATAGCTACTAAAGACATTTTCCCATATTGGTGGCTGACTTTTTACCTCTGCTACTGGGTTCTTTTGCTGTGCAGCTTTTTAGTTTGATGAGATCTCATTTATTAATTCCTTCTGCTACTTCTCATGCTGTAGAGGTTTTGTTCTTGAAGTCTTCCCCTAAGTCAATGTCTCCAAGACCTAGACTGTTTTCCAGCAAGTTTAGCAATTCTGTTTTAATGTTTAGGTTTCTAATAGAAGAGTCACTTTTGAAACCAGATAAATTGTGGATATAGTGCTGCAATTATAGCCATGCTCACGGTATTCAAATTATGGAGCATTTTCCTAATAATTCATTCTATAGGGCCAAACCATACACAGTTCTTTACAGTTTCCACTCATTCTTCCTTTGTAACTCTTTCCTTCACATTTATATATGTCACATGTCCATCACACATAGATGGAAACATATGTCATATTTTCTGACAGCCTAATGTGTCATTGTCCTTTTCTATAGTAGCAGGCACAAACTGTCTTTAGAAACTATCTTAGTAAAAGCAAGCTTACCAGATACATCCTCAAAATGTTAGGGTGTGATTAAGGGAAAGACTTAAGAGTTAAATGGAAGCAGTGTTCTGTGAGATGAGATCATGTCTCAGTATCAGAGGAATGTCCAAAGAGCTCCAGGATCATATTTTCCCTGTTTAGAAAGTAGATTCTTGTCTGTACCAGCACACATCTTCTTTGAGGAAGCCCTGTGTGGTTATGTAGCATTGTTATAGTTTCCATAAGCTCTAAAAATCATTTGGTAATCTCAAGAAATCAACAATATTAATATCCTTGAAAAAATTTGACTTCATTCGTTTGCTTAAGCTAGTTAAAATATATCAAACTACAAAGAATTCCTCTGACATATCTATTGTTACTAGGCAGAGTAACAGTGAACCCCAAAACTTAAATGATATGTTTTTCATGGTTAAAGATGAAGACAGAGTCCTGCTACTAGTGAGAAATAGATTTCTGTCAGGCCATGACAATCAATGATGAAAAGTTAATCAAAACTCTATGGTCACAGTCAAGAGGAGGCTAAGTTTGCATGACATCACATAACTTGCAAAATCATGTGCTCAGTATGACCCTAAACTAGGTAAAAAGTAAGATAAACTGTATGAAATACGGTCTTCACTTAATAATATTATATTGATATTGATTCATTAATTTTAAAAAGTATACTATTCTAAGGAGGAACATTATACTTAAAAACTTGGTGTGGGTTTTAAGGGTATTCTCTTCTGTTTTCAAATTCTTTTTGTAAATCTGAACTGTTTAACATTAAATTCAAAGGGAAACTCTGTAAGAGTACTAAAAACATTCATGGTTGCTAAAGAAAGCAATGCATATCACCTGCTGTAATTTGGAGTAAATACCTAGGTGAAGAGAAGACTATGTGTGGGTTGGAGGGTGTAACTGAAACAGTGTGAATAGAATGAAAATACTGGAAATAGAGAATAAACCAGGAAGTATGCACCATTCTATAAAACTTAAAGGAGAAGAAATAAACTTTAAGAATTTATCAATTTTTACAGCTTAAGTAGTAACCAGGGAATTAGAAATACTTATGAATATATAAAATAAAATTTTGTAGTCTCTTGCCATTTTATTCTGATAGTTAAAATTAACAATTAAAACATATGCTGCAAAATCACAATATCAGTTGAATTTGTAGGTGCACTAGAAATTTCACACGATGGGCAGAGGATTTAGCTCAGTGATTCCGGCGCCTGTCTTGCAAGCGCAAGGGGTGTGGGATCAATCCTCAGTAACCACATACAGTACTGGGCGTGGAGACTCATGTCCAGCAGCAATCATTACCATATACCATAGTGCCTGATGTGGTGGCTCACGCAGTAATCCCAGCACTCGGGAGGCAGAAGCAGGAGGATTGCTGTGTTACGAGTTTGAGGCTGAGCTCAGGGCCAGCCTGAACTACAAAGCAAGACCGTCTCAAAAACAAACAAACAAACAAACAAACAAACAAACAAACAAGCAAAAAAACAAAAAGAAAGAAATTTCACACGAAAATTAAGATATTTATCAAGAAATAATGGAAGACTATGAGCAGGGATTCACACATATAGATTTGCACAATATATTTTATTATGCAAGGAGACTGTGTCTTTCACTTTAGATAGAAAACAATAGACTTTGGTTCTACTATATTGATATAGAATTTAAATATATTATGCTTGCCTGAAAAGCTTTGAATGTTTTAAAAAATTTTTTCAAGTTGTTTATTATACTCTATGAGGTAACATGTACAATATACAAAACATACAGCTTGATGAATTTTTACCTATATATTCACCATATATATGTATGTATATACTTACACTCATGTATATATATATATATATATATATATAATTATATACAAAAACCCATATATAAAATACATGTATATATACATATTCACCTATATGTAAACATAAATACACAAATATTCAGCAATCTATAAACCAGTTAATGACACAAAACAGTCCAGCAGTCCTTTGTCTGTCACTTTCTGCTCTTACTTGAAATGACATGAAACTTTACCCCCATCTTTGAATTTGACTTCTGCACATAAAATGAACAGAGATACATGCATAAGCAATGAACAACACTAAAACTAATTTGACCTAATTAATATCTATATAAGATTCTACCCAACAGTACAATATATATTATTACTGAATGTGTCAAGACACTACCAAAACAAACAATATCCTGGTATGAAAACAAATCATCAACAAATGTAAGAGATTCAAAGTCACAGAACATGTGTTCCATAATCATAATAGAATTAATCTATCTTAAAAAGTATGAAAAGTCACCATGTATTGAAAAATAAATAGCCCAAGTCAGATGATGTCTGTCAAAGAATTTAGAAAGCAAAATTAAAACATATTTAGTATTGATAAAAATAAAACTAAAATACATCAATATTTGTAGGGCACAGATAAAGTATTAGGAAGAGGAAATTTAGAGCACTAGGCCTTAAGCAAAAAAGAAAAATCAAATCATTGCCTTAAATTTCTGTTCACAGAACTATCAACTGGGTAAGAAATTATGTAAAAAATATGTGGCAAAATAATAAAAGGCGGAAGTCAATGAAATTGAATTTAAACTCCTATATGGAAATAAAAATAGTTTTGAAGCAATGATACATTTCTACTCAGGTAAAAAAGTGATGCAATTTTCCTATTTTTGTATAGGTGCAGAAAGAGTTTGCTGCTTGACTGGATCTTCAATATGGCTGAGTAAGTGGGCACTCTGAGCGCTGAGTGCATGAAAATGTTTCTATAGAATGAATTCAAATTTGTCTTTAAAGTGTAATGAAGCTTTAGAAGATATTTAATTATTAAACTTATATCGAGACATAGCTTTCCTATTATCCTGAATAGTAAGGCTTCCTTCAGATTACCTGTTGGGTCTTCATGAACTTACTCTTTACCAGCAATTAAATGAAAACATAAGAGCTGGGTATTTAGCTCAGTGGTTCCAGCGCCTGTCTTGCAAGTGCAAGGGCTCGGGTTTTATTCCCTGGTAACCACATACAATGCTGGGTGTGGAGACTAACGCCCAGCAGTAATCAATACCACATACTATGGTGCTTGGCGTGGTGGCTCACGCCAGTAATCCCAGCACTCGGAAGGCAGAGGCAGGAGGATGCTGTGATATGATTTCGAAGCTGAGCTC